>CALNHX010002894.1:0-59263 GCA_940337035.1 Agriotes lineatus | reverse complement strand
ACAAACAGTATAGTTGCTTTCATTTCTAAATGACTTGCAATAAGCCGTGGTTAACTAATTTTTTACTGTCAAAATGACATTTAACATTTTTATAGGTTATAGAGTTATTGCAAGGACAGGTATTATCTTGCAATTTTCTTTTATAAGCAAGCTAAGTTGTTATTTATTTAGCAATAGTATATTACAGCCCGAGATGGGAAGTGTTTCATTACTGTCGAGAGATTAGTTAGTTGATTGAGACGCGAAGCGTCAAAATCAGCTATTATCTCGAGACTAAGGAAACTTCCTGTCGAGGTTTGTACACTATTATATTATGATACGTCAGGTTGTGACGCGCATGAATGGATCAACGAGATTCCCAGTGTCCCTTACCTACTCAACGGTCGGAAATGTACTTCCCGCACTCACTTCCCGCACTTGAGCGGGAAGTGAGTGCGGGAAGTAGCGGGCTGAAATGTACGACTTCCCCCACTCAAATGAGGCCAGGAATGTTAACATTACATATATGGTTGCGAATAAATAATTATTTCTGACTTCTTTTGGTTAATAAGCAAATAATAAGCAAAAAATAAATTCTTAAATGTAAATAGGTGGTCTATACTGCCAAGAAGTTAAAACAAGGCCTACCGCAAGTCCTGTAGAAATCAAATCAACTCTACTTTATGGTACGCTCAATTTTTTTTAAAATTCTTATTGTAAGGTTCATCACTCTCCCAGAACACCCCCCAGAGCAAAATCTTAGTTACGCCACTGACTAGTTTAACTAAGATATTCGAAGTTTAATAACTCAAAAACGGTATAATGTAGGGGTAAAATAATCACCACCAGCTATTATAGTAACTACACTAATACTTCCAGTCGTTAATATTTACTGTAAAACGTGCTTTTCAGACGTTTTAACGTACCAGAATACCAAACATTTGAACTTGAATTTATATAATGTAGAAAAATATAATACATTAGTTTTATATTGCTAAATGAGTTCGAAATGCACTTCTACAGCGACTACATACAATCAATTCGAAGGCACTTATTGAGCACCTGTTAGTGATCGCAAGCTTACCAGGGATAAAATTATTATATATTTATCGGTACTAGCTATTATAGTAATACTAAAATATTTTCAGTAGTTAATATTTACTCTAAAACGTGCTTTTCAGACGTTTTAACCTACCTGAATACTGAACAATTGAACATGAATTTTTAAGATGCAGAAAAATATAATATAGTAATTTTATGTGGCTAAATGAGACGAAATGCACTCCTACAGCGTCAACATACATTACAATCAGGTCGAAGCTACTAATTGAGCACCTGTTAGTGATGGCATGGTTACCATGGATAAGATTATTATATATTGATCGGTACTAGCTATTATAGTAATGCAAAAATATCTTCAGTAGTTAATATTTACTCTAAAACGTGCTTTTCAGACGTTTTAACCTACCTGAATACTGAACAATTGAACATGAATTTTTAAGATGCAAAAAAATATAATATAGTAATTTTATATGGCTAAATGAGGTCGAAATGCACTCCTACAGCGTCTACATACCCTACAATCAATTCGGAGGCACTTATTGAGCACCTGTTAGTAATGGCACGCTTAACCAGGGCATAAAATTAGAATACTTTGATCACCACCAGCTATTATAGTAACTACACTAATACTTCCAGTCGTTAATATTTACTGTAAAACGTGCTTTTCAGACGTTTTAACGTAGCAGAATACCAAACAATTGAACTTGAATTTATATAATGTAGAAAGATATAATACATTAGTTTTATATTGCTAAATGAGTTCGAAATGCACTTCTACAGCGACTACATACAATCAATTCGAAGGCACTTATTGAGCACCTGTTAGTGATCGCAAGCTTACCAGGGATAAAATTATTATATATTGATCGGTACTAGCTATTATAGTAATACTAAAATATTTTCAGTAGTTAATATTTACTCTAAAACGTGCCTGTCAGACGTTTTAACCTACCTGAATACTGAACAATTGAACATAAATTTTTAAGATGCAGAAAAATATAATATAGTAATTTTATATGGCTAAATGAGGTCGAAATGCACTCCTACAGCGTCTACATACCCTACAATCAATTCGAAGGCACTTATTGAGCACCTGTTAGTAATGGCACGCTTAACCAGGGCATAAAATTAGAATACTTTGATCACCACCAGCTATTATAGTAACTACACTAATACTTCCAGTCGTTAATATTTACTGTAAAACGTGCTTTTCAGACGTTTTAACATAGCAGAATACCAAACAATTGAACTTGAATTTATATAATGTAGAAAGATATAATACATTAGTTTTATATTGCTAAATGAGTTCGAAATGCACTTCTACAGCGACTACATACAATCAATTCGAAGGCACTTATTGAGCACCTGTTAGTGATCGCAAGCTTACCAGGGATAAAATTATTATATATTGATCGGTACTAGATATTATAGTAATACTAAAATATTTTCAGTAGTTAATATTTACTCTAAAACGTGCTTCTCAGCCGTTTTAACCTACCTCAATACTGAACAATTGAACATGAATTTTTAAGATGCAGAAAAATATAATATAGTCATTTTATATGGCTAAATGAGGTCGAAATGCACTCCTACAGCGTCTACATACCCTACAATCAATTCGAAGGCACTTATTGAGCACCTGTTAGTAATGGCACGCTTAACCAGGGCATAAAATTAGAATACTTTGATCACCACCAGCTATTATAGTAACTACACTAATACTTCCAGTCGTTAATATTTACTGTAAAACGTGCTTTTCAGATGTTTTAACGTACCAGAATACCAAACAATTGAACTTGAATTTATATAATGTAGAAAAATATAATACATTAGTTTTATATTGCTAAATGAGGTCGAAATGCACTTCTACAGCGACTACATACAATCAATTCGAAGGCACTTATTGAGCACCTGTTAGTGATCGCACGCTTACCAGGGATAAAATTATTATATATTGATCGGTACTAGCTATTATAGTAATACTAAAATATTTTCAGTAGTTAATATTTACTCTAAAACGTGCTTTTCAGACGTTTTAACCTACCTGAATACTGAACAATTGAACATGAATTTTTAAGATGCTGAAAAATATAATGTAGTAATTTTATATGGCTAAATGAGGTCGAAATGCACTCCTACAGCGTCTACATACCCTACAATCAATTCGAAGGCACTTATTGAGCACCTGTTAGTAATGGCACGCTTAACCAGGGCATAAAATTAGAATACTTTGATCACCACCAGCTATTATAGTAACTACACTAATACTTCCAGTCGGTAATATTTACTGTAAAACGTGCTTTTCAGACGTTTTAACGTACCAGAATACCAAACAATTGAACTTGAATTTATATAATGTAGAAAAATATAATACATTAGTTTTATATTGCTAAATGAGTTCGAAATGCACTTCTACAGCGACTACATACAATCAATTCGAAGGCACTTATTGAGCACCTGTTAGTGATCGCAAGCTTACCAGGGATAAAATTATTATATATTGATCGGTACTAGCTATTATAGTAATACTAAAATATTTTCAGTAGTTAATATTTACTCTAATACGTGCTTTTCAGACGTTTTAACCTACCTGAATACTGAACAATTGAACATGAATTTTTAAGATGCAGAAAAATATAATATAGTAATTTTATATGGCTAAATGAGACGAAATGCGCTCCTACAGCGTCAACATACATTACAATCAAGTCGAAGCTACTAATTGAGCACCTGTTAGTGATGGCATGGTTACCATGGATAAGATTATTATATATTGATCGGTACTAGCTATTATAGTAATGCAAAAATATTTTCAGTAGTTAATATTTACTCTAAAACGTGCTTTTCAGACGTTTTAACCTACCTGAATACTGAACAATTGAACATGAATTTTTAAGATGCAGAAAAATATAATATGGTAATTTTATATGGCTAAATGAGGTCAAAATGCACTCCTACAGCGTCTACATACCCTACAATCAATTCGGAGGCACTTATTGAGCACCTGTTAGTAATGGCACGCTTAACCAGGGCATAAAATTAGAATACTTTGATCACCACCAGCTATTATAGTAACTACACTAATACTTCCATTCGTTAATATTTACTGTAAAACGTGCTTTTCAGACGTTTTAACGTACAAGAATACCAAACAATTGAACTTGAATTTATATAATGTAGAAAAATATAATACATTAGTTTTATATTGCTAAATGAGTTCGAAATGCACTTCTACAGCGACTACATACAATCAATTCGAAGGCACTTATTGAGCACCTGTTAGTGATCGCACGCTTACCAGGGATAAAATTATTATAATTGATCGGTACTAGCTATTATAGTAATACTAAAATATTTTCAGTAGTTAATATTTACTCTAAAACGTGCTTTTCAGACGTTTTAACCTACCTGAATACTGAACAATTGAACATGAATTTTTAAGATGCTGAAAAGTATAATATAGTCATTTTATATGGCTAAATGAGGTCGAAATGCACTCCTACAGCGTCTACATACCCTACAATCAATTCGAAGGCACTTATTGAGCACCTGTTAGTAATGGCACGCTTAACCAGGGCATAAAATTAGAATACTTTGATCACCACCAGCTATTATAGTAACTACACTAATACTTCCAGTCGTTAATATTTACTGTAAAACGTGCTTTTCAGACGTTTTACCGTACCAGAATACCAAACAATTGAACTTGAATTTATATAATGTAGAAAAATATAATACATTAGTTTAATATTGCTAAATGAGTTCGAAATGCACTTCTACAGCGACTACATACAATCAATTCGAAGGCACTTATTGAGCACCTGTTAGTGATCGCAAGCTTACCAGGGATAAAATTATTATATATTGATCGGTACTAGCTATTATAGTAATACTAAAATATTTTCAGTAGTTAATATTTACTCTAAAACGTGCCTGTCAGACGTTTTAACCTACCTGAATACTGAACAATTGAACATAAATTTTTTAGATGCAGAAAAATATAATATAGTAATTTTATATGGCTAAATGAGGTCGAAATGCACTCCTACAGCGTCTACATATCCTACAATCAATTCGAAGGCACTTATTGAGCACCTGTTAGTGATCGCAAGCTTACCAGGGATAAAATTATTATATATTGATCGGTACTAGCTATTATAGTAATACTAAAATATTTTCAGTAGTTAATATTTACTCTAAAACGTGCTTCTCAGCCGTTTTAACCTACCTCAATACTGAACAATTGAACATGAATTTTTAAGATGCAGAAAAATATAATATAGTCATTTTATATGGCTAAATGAGGTCGAAATGCACTCCTACAGCGTCTACATACCCTACAATCAATTCGAAGGCACTTATTGAGCACCTGTTAGTAATGGCACGCTTAACCAGGGCATAAAATTAGAATACTTTGATCACCACCAGCTATTATAGTAACTACACTAATACTTCCAGTCGTTAATATTTACTGTAAAACGTGCTTTTCAGATGTTTTAACGTACCAGAATACCAAACAATTGAACTTGAATTTATATAATGTAGAAAAATATAATACATTAGTTTTATATTGCTAAATGAGTTCGAAATGCACTTCTACAGCGACTACATACAATCAATTCGAAGGCACTTATTGAGCACCTGTTAGTGATCGCACGCTTACCAGGGATAAAATTATTATATATTGATCGGTACTAGCTATTATAGTAATACTAAAATATTTTCAGTAGTTAATATTTACTCTAAAACGTGCTTTTCAGACGTTTTAACCTACCTGAATACTGAACAATTGAACATGAATTTTTAAGATGCTGAAAAATATAATGTAGTAATTTTATATGGCTAAATGAGGTCGAAATGCACTCCTACAGCGTCTACATACCCTACAATCAATTCGAAGGCACTTATTGAGCACCTGTTAGTAATGGCACGCTTAACCAGGGCATAAAATTAGAATACTTTGATCACCACCAGCTATTATAGTAACTACACTAATACTTCCAGTCGGTAATATTTACTGTAAAACGTGCTTTTCAGACGTTTTAACGTACCAGAATACCAAACAATTGAACTTGAATTTATATAATGTAGAAAAATATAATACATTAGTTTTATATTGCTAAATGAGTTCGAAATGCACTTCTACAGCGACTACATACAATCAATTCGAAGGCACTTATTGAGCACCTGTTAGTGATCGCAAGCTTACCAGGGATAAAATTATTATATATTGATCGGTACTAGCTATTATAGTAATACTAAAATATTTTCAGTAGTTAATATTTACTCTAATACGTGCTTTTCAGACGTTTTAACCTACCTGAATACTGAACAATTGAACATGAATTTTTAAGATGCAGAAAAATATAATATAGTAATTTTATATGGCTAAATGAGACGAAATGCGCTCCTACAGCGTCAACATACATTGCAATCAAGTCGAAGCTACTAATTGAGCACCTGTTAGTGATGGCATGGTTACCATGGATAAGATTATTATATATTGATCGGTACTAGCTATTATAGTAATGCAAAAATATTTTCAGTAGTTAATATTTACTCTAAAACGTGCTTTTCAGACGTTTTAACCTACCTGAATACTGAACAATTGAACATGAATTTTTAAGATGCAGAAAAATATAATATGGTAATTTTATATGGCTAAATGAGGTCAAAATGCACTCCTACAGCGTCTACATACCCTACAATCAATTCGGAGGCACTTATTGAGCACCTGTTAGTAATGGCACGCTTAACCAGGGCATAAAATTAGAATACTTTGATCACCACCAGCTATTATAGTAACTACACTAATACTTCCAGTCGTTAATATTTACTGTAAAACGTGCTTTTCAGACGTTTTAACGTACAAGAATACCAAACAATTGAACTTGAATTTATATAATGTAGAAAAATATAATACATTAGTTTTATATTGCTAAATGAGTTCGAAATGCACTTCTACAGCGACTACATACAATCAATTCGAAGGCACTTATTGAGCACCTGTTAGTGATCGCACGCTTACCAGGGATAAAATTATTATAATTGATCGGTACTAGCTATTATAGTAATACTAAAATATTTTCAGTAGTTAATATTTACTCTAAAACGTGCTTTTCAGACGTTTTAACCTACCTGAATACTGAACAATTGAACATGAATTTTTAAGATGCTGAAAAATATAATATAGTCATTTTATATGGCTAAATGAGGTCGAAATGCACTCCTACAGCGTCTACATACCCTACAATCAATTCGAAGGCACTTATTGAGCACCTGTTAGTAATGGCACGCTTAACCAGGGCATAAAATTAGAATACTTTGATCACCACCAGCTATTATAGTAACTACACTAATACTTCCAGTCGTTAATATTTACTGTAAAACGTGCTTTTCAGACGTTTTAACGTACCAGAATACCAAGCAATTGAACTTGAATTTATATAATGTAGAAAAATATAATACATTAGTTTAATATTGCTAAATGAGTTCGAAATGCACTTCTACAGCGACTACATACAATCAATTCGAAGGCACTTATTGAGCACCTGTTAGTGATCGCAAGCTTACCAGGGATAAAATTATTATATATTGATCGGTACTAGCTATTATAGTAATGCAAAAATATCTTCAGTAGTTAATATTTACTCTAAAACGTGCTTTTCAGACGTTTTAACCTACCTGAATACTGAACAATTGAACATGAATTTTTAAGATGCAGAAAAATATAATATAGTAATTTTATATGGCTAAATGAGACGAAATGCACTCCTACAGCGTCAACATACATTACAATCAGGTCGAAGCTACTAATTGAGCACCTGTTAGTGATGGCATGGTTACCATGGATAAGATTATTATATATTGATCGGTACTAGCTATTATAGTAATGCAAAAATATCTTCAGTAGTTAATATTTACTCTAAAACGTGCTTTTCAGACGTTTTAACCTACCTGAATACTGAACAATTGAACATGAATTTTTAAGATGCAGAAAAATATAATATAGTAATTTTATATGGCTAAATGAGACGAAATGCACTCCTACAGCGTCAACATACATTACAATCAGGTCGAAGCTACTAATTGAGCACCTGTTAGTGATGGCATGGTTACCATGGATAAGATTATTATATATTGATCGGTACTAGCTATTATAGTAATGCAAAAATATCTTCAGTAGTTAATATTTACTCTAAAACGTGCTTTTCAGACGTTTTAACCTACCTGAATACTGAACAATTGAACATGAATTTTTAAGATGCAGAAAAATATAATATAGTAATTTTATATGGCTAAATGAGACGAAATGCACTCCTACAGCGTCAACATACATTACAATCAGGTCGAAGCCACTAATTGAGCACCTGTTAGTGATGGCATGGTTACCATGGATAAGATTATTATATATTGATCGGTACTAGCTATTATAGTAATACTAAAATATTTTCAGTAGTTAATATTTACTCTAATACGTGCTTTTCAGACGTTTTAACCTACCTGAATACTGAACAATTGAACATGAATTTTTAAGATGCAGAAAAATATAATATAGTAATTTTATATGGCTAAATGAGACGAAATGCACTCCTACAGCGTCAACATACATTACAATCAGGTCGAAGCTACTAATTGAGCACCTGCTAGTGATGGCATGGTTACCATGGATAAGATTATTATATATTGATCGGTACTAGCTATTATAGTAATGCAAAAATATCTTCAGTAGTTAATATTTACTCTAAAACGTGCTTTTCAGACGTTTTAACCTACCTGAATACTGAACAATTGAACATGAATTTTTAAGATGCAAAAAAATATAATATAGTAATTTTATATGGCTAAATGAGGTCGAAATGCACTCCTACAGCGTCTACATACCCTACAATCAATTCGGAGGCACTTATTGAGCACCTGTTAGTAATGGCACGCTTAACCAGGGCATAAAATTAGAATACTTTGATCACCACCAGCTATTATAGTAACTACACTAATACTTCCAGTCGTTAATATTTACTGTAAAACGTGCTTTTCAGACGTTTTAGCGTAGCAGAATACCAAACAATTGAACTTGAATTTATATAATGTAGAAAGATATAATACATTAGTTTTATATTGCTAAATGAGTTCGAAATGCACTTCTACAGCGACTACATACAATCAATTCGAAGGCACTTATTGAGCACCTGTTAGTGATCGCAAGCTTACCAGGGATAAAATTATTATATATTGATCGGTACTAGCTATTATAGTAATACTAAAATATTTTCAGTAGTTAATATTTACTCTAAAACGTGCCTGTCAGACGTTTTAACCTACCTGAATACTTAACAATTGAACATAAATTTTTAAGATGCAGAAAAATATAATGTAGTAATTTTATATGGCTAAATGAGGTCGAAATGCACTCCTACAGCGTCTACATACCCTACAATCAATTCGAAGGCACTTATTGAGCACCTGTTAGTGATCGCACGCTTACCAGGGATAAAATTATTATATATTGATCGGTACTAGCTATTATAGTAACTACACTAATACTTCCAGTCGTTAATATTTACTGTAAAACGTGCTTTTCAGACGTTTTAACGTACCAGAATACCAAACAATTGAACTTGAATTTATATAATGTAGAAAAATATAATACATTAGTTTTATATTGCTAAATGAGTTCGAAATGCACTTCTACAGCGACTACATACAGTCAATTCGAAGGCACTTATTGAGCACCTGTTAGTGATCGCACGCTTACCAGGGATAAAATTATTATATATTGATCGGTACTAGCTATTATAGTAATACTAAAATATTTTCAGTAGTTAATATTTACTCTAAAACATGCTTTTCAGACGTTTTAACCTACCTGAATACTGAACAATTAAACATGAATTTTTAAGATGCAGAAAAATATAATATAGTAATTTTATATGGCTAAATGAGGTCGAAATGCACTCCTACAGCGTCTACATACTCTACAATCAATTCGAAGGCACTTATTGAGCACCTGTTAGTGATCGCACGCTTACCAGGGTTAAAATTATTATATATTGATCGGTACTAGCTATTATAGTAATACTAAAATATTTTCAGTAGTTAATATTTACTCTAAAACGTGCTTTTCAGACGTTTGACCTACCTGAATACTGAACAATTAAACATGAATTTTTAAGATGCAGAAATATATAATATAGTAATTTTATATGGCTAAATGAGGTCAAAATGCACTCCTACAGCGTCTACATACCCTACAATCAATTCGAGGACACTTATTGAGCACCTGTTAGTAATGGCACGCTTAACCAGGGCATAAAATTAGAATACTTTGATCACCACCAGCTATTATAGTAACTACACTAATACTTCCAGTCGTTAATATTTACTGTAAAACGTGCTTTTCAGACGTTTTAACGTACCAGAATACCAAACAATTGAACTTGAATTTATATAATGTAGAAAAATATAATATAGTAATTTTATATGGCTAAATGAGGTCGAAATGCACTCCTACAGCGTCTACATACCCTACAATCAATTCGAAGGCACTTATTGAGCACCTGTTAGAAATAGCACGCTTAACCAGGGCATAAAATTAGAATACTTTGATCACCACCAGCTATTATAGTAACTACACTAATACTTCCAGTCGTTAATATTTACTGTAAAACGTGCTTTTCAGACGTTTTAACGTACCAGAATACCAAACAATTGAACTTGAATTTATATAATGTAGAAAAATATAATACATTAGTTTTATATTGCTAAATGAGTTCGAAATGCACTTCTACAGCGACTACATACAATCAATTCGAAGGCACTTATTGAGCACCTGTTAGTGATCGCACGCTTACCAGGGATAAAATTATTATATATTGATCGGTACTAGCTATTATAGTAACAACACTAATACTTCCAGTCGTTAATATTTACTGTAAAACGTGCTTTTCAGACGTTTTAACGTATCAGAATACCAAACAATTGAACTTGAATTTATATAATGTAGAAAAATATAATACATTAGTTTTATATTGCTAAATGAGTTCGAAATGCACTTCTACAGCGACTACATACAGTCAATTCGAAGGCACTTATTGAGCACCTGTTAGTGATCGCACGCTTACCAGGGATAAAATTATTATATATTGATCGGTACTAGCTATTATAGTAATACTAAAATATTTTCAGTAGTTAATATTTACTCTAAAACGTGCTTTTCAGACGTTTTAACCTACCTGAATACTGAACAATTAAACATGAATTTTTAAGATGCAGAAAAATATAATATAGTAATTTTATATGGCTAAATGAGGTCGAAATGCACTCCTACAGCGACTACATACTCTACAATCAATTCGAAGGCACTTATTGAGCACCTGTTAGTGATCGCACGCTTACCAGGGTTAAAATTATTATATATTGATCGGTACTAGCTATTATAGTAATACTAAAATATTTTCAGTAGTTAATATTTACTCTAAAACGTGCTTTTCAGACGTTTTAACCTACCTGAATACTGAACAATTAAACATGAATTTTTAAGATGCAGAAATATATAATATAGTAATTTTATATGGCTAAATGAGGTCAAAATGCACTCCTACAGCGTCTACATACCCTACAATCAATTCGAGGACACTTATTGAGCACCTGTTAGTAATGGCACGCTTAACCAGGGCATAAAATTAGAATACTTTGATCACCACCAGCTATTATAGTAACTACACTAATACTTCCAGTCGTTAATATTTACTGTAAAACGTGCTTTTCAGACGTTTTAACGTACCAGAATACCAAACAATTGAACTTGAATTTATATAATGTAGAAAAATATAATATAGTAATTTTATATGGCTAAATGAGGTCGAAATGCACTCCTACAGCGTCTACATACCCTACAATCAATTCGAAGGCACTTATTGAGCACCTGTTAGAAATAGCACGCTTAACCAGGGCATAAAATTAGAATACTTTGATCACCACCAGCTATTATAGTAACTACACTAATACTTCCAGTCGTTAATATTTACTGTAAAACGTGCTTTTCAGACGTTTTAACGTACCAGAATACCAAACAATTGAACTTGAATTTATATAATGTAGAAAAATATAATATAGTAATTTTATATGGCTAAATGAGGTCAAAATGCACTCCTACAGCGTCTACATACCCTACAATCAATTCGAAGGCACTTATTGAGCACCTGTTAGAAATAGCACGCTTAACCAGGGCATAAAATTAGAATACTTTGATCACCACCAGCTATTATAGTAACTACACTAATACTTCCAGTCGTTAATATTTACTGTAAAACGTGCTTTTCAGACGTTTTAACGTACCAGAATACCAAACAATTGAACTTGAATTTATATAATGTAGAAAAATATAATACATTAGTTTTATATTGCTAAATGAGTTCGAAATGCACTTCTACAGCGACTACATACAATCAATTCGAAGGCACTTATTGAGCACCTGTTAGTGATCGCACGCTTACCAGGGATAAAATTATTATATATTGATCGGTACTAGCTATTATAGTAATACTAAAATATTTTCAGTAGTTAATATTTACTCTAAAACGTGCTTTTCAGACGTTTTAACCTACCTGAATACTGAACAATTAAACATGAATTTTTAAGATGCAGAAAAATATAATATAGTAATTTTATATGGCTAAATGAGGTCGAAATGCACTCCTACAGCGTCTACATACCCTACAATCAATTCGAAGGCACTTATTGAGCACCTGTTAGTGATCGCACGCTTACCAGGAATAAAATTATTATATATTGATCGGTACTAGCTATTATAGTAATACTAAAATATTTTCAGTAGTTAATATTTACTCTAAAACGTGCTTTTCAGACGTTTTAACCTACCTGAATACTGAAAAATTGAACATGAATTTTTAAGATGCAGAAAAATATAATGTAGTAATTTTATATGGCTAAATGAGGTCGAAATGCACTCCTACAGCGTCTACATACCCTACAATCAATTCGAAGGCACTTATTGAGCACCTGTTAGAAATAGCATGCTTAACCAGGGCATAAAATTAGAATACTTTGATCACCACCAGCTATTATAGTAACTACACTAATACTTCCAGTCGTTAATATTTACTGTAAAACGTGCTTTTCAGACGTTTTAACGTACCAGAATACCAAACAATTGAACTTGAATTTATATAATGTAGAAAAATATAATACATTAGTTTTATATTGCTAAATGAGTTCGAAATGCACTTCTACAGCGACTATATACAATCAATTCGAAGGCACTTATTGAGCACCTGTTAGTGATCGCACGCTTACCAGGGATAAAATTATTATATATTGATCGGTACTAGCTATTATAGTAATACTAAAATATTTTCAGTAGTTAATATTTACTCTAAAACGTGCTTTTCAGACGTTTTAACCTACGTGAATACTGAAAAATTGAACATGAATTTTTAAGATGCAGAAAAATATAATGTAGTAATTTTATAAGGCTAAATGAGGTCGAAATGCACTCCTACAGCGTCTACATACCCTACAATCAATTCGAAGGCACTTATTGAGCACCTGTTAGTGATCGCACGCTTACCAGGGATAAAATTATTATATATTGATCGGTACTAGCTATTATAGTAACTACACTAATACTTCCAGTCGTTAATATTTACTGTAAAACGTGCTTTTCAGACGTTTTAACGTACCAGAATACCAAACAATTGAACATGAATTTATATAATGTAGAAAAATATAATACATTAGTTTTATATTGCTAAATGAGTTCGAAATGCACTTCTACAGCGACTACATACAGTCAATTCAAAGGCACTTATTGAGCACCTGTTTGTGATCGCACGCTTACCAGGGATAAAATTATTATATATTGATCGGTACTAGCTATTATAGTAATACTAAAATATTTTCAGTAGTTAATATTTACTCTAAAACGTGCTTTTCAGACGTTTTAACCTACCTGAATACTGAACAATTAAACATGAATTTTTAAGATGCAGAAAAATATAATATAGTAATTTAAAATGACTAAATGAGGTCGAAATGCACTCTTACAGCGTCTACATACTCTACAATCAATTCGAAGGCACTTATTGAGCACCTGTTAGTGATCGCACGCTTACCAGGGTTAAAATTATTATATATTGATCGGTACTAGCTATTATAGTAATACTAAAATATTTTCAGTAGTTAATATTTACTCTAAAACGTGCTTTTCAGACGTTTTAACCTACCTGAATACTGAACAATTAAACATGAATTTTTAAGATGCAGAAATATATAATATAGTAATTTTATATGGCTAAATGAGGTCGAAATGCACTCCTACAGCGTCTACATACCCTACAATCAATTCGAGGACACTTATTGAGCACCTGTTAGTATTGGCACGCTTAACCAGGGCATAAAATTAGAATACTTTGATCACCACCAGCTATTATAGTAACTACACTAATACTTCCAGTCGTTAATATTTACTGTAAAACGTGCTTTTCAGACGTTTTAACGTACCAGAATACCAAACAATTGAACTTGAATTTATATAATGTAGAAAAATATAATACATTAGTTTTATATTGCTAAATGAGTTCGAAATGCACTTCTACAGCGACTACATACAATCAATTCGAAGGCACTTATTGAGCACCTGTTAGTGATCGCACGCTTACCAGGGATAAAATTATTATATATTGATCGGTACTAGCTATTATAGTAATACTAAAATATTTTCAGTAGATAATATTTACTCTAAAACGTGCTTTTCAGACGTTTTAACCTACCTGAATACTGAACAATTGAACATGAATTTTTAAGATGCAGAAAAATATAATATAGTAATTTTATATGGCTAAATGAGGTCGAAATGCACTCCTACAGCGTCTACATACCCTACAATCAATTCGAAGGCACTTATTGAGCACCTGTTAGAAATAGCATGCTTAACCAGGGCATAAAATTAGAATACTTTGATCACCACCAGCTATTATAGTAACTACACTAATACTTCCAGTCGTTAATATTTACTGTAAAACGTGCTTTTCAGACGTTTTAACGTACCAGAATACCAAACAATTGAACTTGAATTTATATAATGTAGAAAAATATAATACATTAGTTTTATATTGCTAAATGAGTTCGAAATGCACTTCTACAGCGACTACATACAATCAATTCGAAGGCACTTATTGAGCACCTGTTAGTGATCGCACGCTTACCAGGGATAAAATTATTATATATTGATCGGTACTAGCTATTATAGTAATACTAAAATATTTTCAGTAGTTAATATTTACTCTAAAACGTGCTTTTCAGACGTTTTAACCTACCTGAATACTGAACAATTAAACATGAATTTTTAAGATGCAGAAAAATATAATATAGTAATTTT
The DNA here is from genome assembly GCA_940337035.1 of Agriotes lineatus. Lineage (NCBI taxonomy): Eukaryota > Metazoa > Arthropoda > Insecta > Coleoptera > Elateridae > Agriotes > Agriotes lineatus. The sequence continues at coordinate 43,824 of CALNHX010002894.1, read as the reverse complement.
ATATGGCTAAATGAGGTCGAAATGCACTCCTACAGCGTCTACATACCCTACAATCAATTCGAAGGCACTTATTGAGCACCTGTTAGTGATCGCACGCTTACCAGGAATAAAATTATTATATATTGATCGGTACTAGCTATTATAGTAATACTAAAATATTTGCAGTAGTTAATATTTACTCTAAAACGTGCTTTTCAGACGTTTTAACCTACCTGAATACTGAACAATTAAACATGAATTTTTAAGATGCAGAAAAATATAATATAGTAAGTTTATATGGCTAAATGAGGTCGAAATGAACTCCTACAGCGTCTACATACTCTACAATCAATTCGAAGGCACTTATTGAGCACCTGTTAGTGATCGCACGCTTACCAGGGTTAAAATTATTATATATTGATCGGTACTAGCTATTATAGTAATACTAAAATATTTTCAGTAGTTAATATTTACTCTAAAACGTGCTTTTCAGACATTTTAACCTACCTGAATACTGAACAATTAAACATGAATTTTTAAGATGCAGAAATATATAATATAGTAATTTTATATGGCTAAATGAGGTCGAAATGCACTCCTACAGCGTCTACATACCCTACAATCAATTCGAGGACACTTATTAAGCACCTGTTAGTAATGGCACGCTTAACCAGGGCATAAAATTAGAATACTTTGATCACCACCAGCTATTATAGTAACTACACTAATACTTCCAGTCGTTAATATTTACTGTAAAACGTGCTTTTCAGACGTTTTAACGTACCAGAATACCAAACAATTGAACTTGAATTTATATAATGTAGAAAAATATAATACATTAGTTTTATATTTCTAAATGAGTTCGAAATGCACTTCTACAGCGACTACATACAATCAATTCGAAGGCACTTATTGAGCACCTGTTAGTGATCGCACGCTTACCAGGGATAAAATTATTATATATTGATCGGTACTAGCTATTATAGTAATACTAAAATATTTTCAGTAGTTAATATTTACTCTAAAACGTGCTTTTCAGACGTTTTAACCTACCTGAATACTGAACAATTAAACATGAATTTTTAAGATGCAGAAAAATATAATATAGTAATTTTATATGGCTAAATGAGGTCGAAATGCACTCCTACAGCGTCTACATACTCTACAATCAATTCGAAGGCACTTATTGAGCACCTGTTAGTGATCGCACGCTTACCAGGGTTAAAATTATTATATATTGATCGGTACTAGCTATTATAGTAATACTAAAATATTTTCAGTAGTTAATATTTACTCTAAAACGTGCTTTTCAGACGTTTTAACCTACCTGAATACTGAACAATTAAACATGAATTTTTAAGATGCAGAAATATATAATATAGTAATTTTATATGGCTAAATGAGGTCGAAATGCACTCCTACAGCGTCTACATACCCTACAATCAATTCGAGGACACTTATTGAGCACCTGTTAGTATTGGCACGCTTAACCAGGGCATAAAATTAGAATACTTTGATCACCACCAGCTATTATAGTAACTACACTAATACTTCCAGTCGTTAATATTTACTGTAAAACGTGCTTTTCAGACGTTTTAACGTACCAGAATACCAAACAATTGAACTTGAATTTATATAATGTAGAAAAATATAATACATTAGTTTTATATTGCTAAATGAGTTCGAAATGCACTTCTACAGCGACTACATACAATCAATTCGAAGGCACTTATTGAGCACCTGTTAGTGATCGCACGCTTACCAGGGATAAAATTATTATATATTGATCGGTACTAGCTATTATAGTAATACTAAAATATTTTCAGTAGATAATATTTACTCTAAAACGTGCTTTTCAGACGTTTTAACCTACCTGAATACTGAACAATTGAACATGAATTTTTAAGATGCAGAAAAATATAATATAGTAATTTTATATGGCTAAATGAGGTCGAAATGCACTCCTACAGCGTCTACATACCCTACAATCAATTCGAAGGCACTTATTGAGCACCTGTTAGAAATAGCATGCTTAACCAGGGCATAAAATTAGAATACTTTGATCACCACCAGCTATTATAGTAACTACACTAATACTTCCAGTCGTTAATATTTACTGTAAAACGTGCTTTTCAGACGTTTTAACGTACCAGAATACCAAACAATTGAACTTGAATTTATATAATGTAGAAAAATATAATACATTAGTTTTATATTGCTAAATGAGTTCGAAATGCACTTCTACAGCGACTACATACAATCAATTCGAAGGCACTTATTGAGCACCTGTTAGTGATCGCACGCTTACCAGGGATAAAATTATTATATATTGATCGGTACTAGCTATTATAGTAATACTAAAATATTTTCAGTAGTTAATATTTACTCTAAAACGTGCTTTTCAGACGTTTTAACCTACCTGAATACTGAACAATTAAACATGAATTTTTAAGATGCAGAAAAATATAATATAGTAATTTTATATGGCTAAATGAGGTCGAAATGCACTCCTACAGCGTCTACATACCCTACAATCAATTCTAAGGCACTTATTGAGCACCTGTTAGTGATCGCACGCTTACCAGGAATAAAATTATTATATATTGATCGGTACTAGCTATTATAGTAATACTAAAATATTTGCAGTAGTTAATATTTACTCTAAAACGTGCTTTTCAGACGTTTTAACCTACCTGAATACTGAACAATTAAACATGAATTTTTAAGATGCAGAAAAATATAATATAGTAATTTTATATGGCTAAATGAGGTCGAAATGAACTCCTACAGCGTCTACATACTCTACAATCAATTCGAAGGCACTTATTGAGCACCTGTTAGTGATCGCACGCTTACCAGGGTTAAAATTATTATATATTGATCGGTACTAGCTATTATAGTAATACTAAAATATTTTCAGTAGTTAATATTTACTCTAAAACGTGCTTTTCAGACATTTTAACCTACCTGAATACTGAACAATTAAACATGAATTTTTAAGATGCAGAAATATATAATATAGTAATTTTATATGGCTAAATGAGGTCGAAATGCACTCCTACAGCGTCTACATACCCTACAATCAATTCGAGGACACTTATTAAGCACCTGTTAGTAATGGCACGCTTAACCAGGGCATAAAATTAGAATACTTTGATCACCACCAGCTATTATAGTAACTACACTAATACTTCCAGTCGTTAATATTTACTGTAAAACGTGCTTTTCAGACGTTTTAACGTACCAGAATACCAAACAATTGAACTTGAATTTATATAATGTAGAAAAATATAATACATTAGTTTTATATTTCTAAATGAGTTCGAAATGCACTTCTACAGCGACTACATACAATCAATTCGAAGGCACTTATTGAGCACCTGTTAGTGATCGCACGCTTACCAGGGATAAAATTATTATATATTGATCGGTACTAGCTATTATAGTAATACTAAAATATTTTCAGTAGTTAATATTTACTCTAAAACGTGCTTTTCAGAGGTTTTAACCTACCTGGATACTGACCAATTAAACATGAATTTTTAAGATGCAGAAAAATATAATATAGTAATTTTATATGGCTAAATGAGGTCGAAATGCACTCCTACAGCGTCTACATACCCTACAATCAATTCGAAGGCACTTATTGAGCAACTGTTAGTGATCGCACACTTACCAGGGTTAAAATTATTATATATTGATCGGTACTAGCTATTATAGTAATACTAAAATATTTTCAGTAGTTAATATTTACTCTAAAACGTGCTTTTCAGACGTTTTAACCTACCTGAATACTGAACAATTGAACATGAATTTTTAAGATGCAGAAATATATAATATAGTAATTTTATATGGCTAAATGAGGTCGAAATGCACTCCTACAGCGTCTACATACCCTACAATCAATTCGAGGACACTTATTGAGCACCTGTTAGTAATGGCACGCTTAACCAGGGCATAAAATTAGAATACTTTGATCACCACCAGCTATTATAGTAACTACACTAATACTTCCAGTCGTTAATATTTACTGTAAAACGTGCTTTTCAGACGTTTTAACGTACCAGAATACCAAACAATTGAACTTGAATTTATATAATGTAGAAAAATATAATACATTAGTTTTATATTGCTAAATGAGTTCGAAATTCACTTCTACAGCGACTATATATAATATAATATAATATATATATAATATATATATATATATATAATAATATATATATATATATATAATATAATATATAATTGCAATTGAAGCAGCTAAGCAGTGCAGACGTGCGAGTGTGTTTCTCTGTGGTTAGATTAAACAAATAATCAGTATGTCTTTGTGCGTAAAATGTTCAGAAAATCTGCCACCCGAATCAGATTATGCAAATTGCAAGGAATGTGAAGGAAATTACCATTACCTATGTGCTGGTGTTCGTGAAGTAAGTTATCGCCACGCTAAAACCACATGGCGTTGCCAGTCATGTAAAAATAAAAATGTTGGTGACATCCAAGAGTCCGTACCAGCTCCTGGTATTGATCTCGCACTTTTGGCGGCCATAACGTCAGCAGTTAAACAAGCGGTAAAAGAAGAGAACAAGATACTATCAGATAAGTTGAGTAATTTCCAAAAATCCCTTGACTACTATAATGACCAGTTTGATGACCTCAAAAAATCCATTGCTGAAAAGATAAGCAGTTTGAGGAGTGTCTCAGCAAAATGGATAGGCTAAACAGTGAGAATGTCACGTTAAAAAAAGAAAATGAAAATCTGAAGGTTAAAGTTGAAAAACTGGAGCAGTATAGCCGAATAAACTGTATTGAAATCCAAGGTGTCCCCGAACCAAAAAACGAAAACGTAATATCAACAGTAATCTCAGTTGGACGAGCTCTGAATTTCAACATTGAATCGACTATGATAGATGCCTGTCATAGATTAAAAGCCGACACAAGAAATCCGCAAGAACCACGTGGCATTATTGTCAAATTTATAAGTAGGCAACACAAAGATGAAATGATAAAAGCACGAAAAATCAAACGTACGTTTTCTACTAAAGATATGGACCCCACATGTTCCCCAGGTAAACCGATTTATGTTAACGAATCTTTGTCGCCAGCCAACAGAGTGTTATTTGCTAAGTGCCGCGAATATAAGAAATCGCACGGTATAAAATTTTTGTGGATTAAGAACGGTAAACTTCTGATGAGAAAAACTGAAAATAGTCGAGTATATGCTATTAATTCCAGCGCTGATTTTACAGATGTCCATTAATAATAAAACAAATAATTTAAATATTTATTATCAAAACGTTAGAGGTTTGGTTACGAAATGTAACGTATTCAAGCTTAATTTGGTGTCGACTTTTTCAGAATACGATGTGATTGCTTTGACTGAAACAGGACTCAGCTCAAATATTAATAATAGCGAATTATTTACTGATGATTTTATTACATTTAGAAAAGATAGAAACTTTGAAAGAAATAAAACAAAAGGGGGTGGAGTCTTGTTAGCAGTTAAACGCAAGTACAAATGTGTCAGGGTTTCAAGTTTTGAAACGGCTAATGGTGAAGATGTCTGGATAAAAATGTGGGTGGGTGATATCTCGTTTTATTTATGTTGTGTTTATTTTTCTCCTAGCGATAGCGACGATTGTTACAGGGTATTTTTTGATTTATTTGATTCAAATTTCTTATTTTCAGAAAAATATATTTATATTTTTGGGGATTTCAATTTGTACAGCGTTACTCCTAAATTATTGGTGGAACAGGAGCAATTCATGGATCTTCATAATCTGATCCAATTTAATAGAATACTAAACGTAAATAACAGAATACTTGATCTGGTTGTGGCTAGACGGACGGTGCTGGTAGAGAGGTATATTTTACCACTTGTTAGTGAGGATGCTCACCATCCTGCTTTGTTGTGTAAAATTGAATATGTAAAAATGAATCGGAATCTTCAGCCCGTAAGTTTCTCTAATGCTCAATATAACTTCAATTTTAAAAGAGCAAATTTTCTTCAATTGCATAATGAAATACGTAACATAGACTGGAATTTTGGTGGAACTGCTGATGTTGAAGGTATAGTTAAAATTTTTTATAATAAACTTTACGCTGTCTTAGATAGATGTGTGCCTAGATCTTCATTTAAGAAAAACAATTGTCCTCCTTGGTTTACTGTTGAAATTAAAAAACTTTTAAGACGAAAGGATAAATACAGAAAACAGCTCAAAAAGCAGGAAAATATTTTTACCCGCCAAAATTTCAATTATTTAAGAAGCAAAATAAAAGTTAAAGTCGGAGATGCTTATCGCGATTATGTAAATAACATAGAAAATAATTTGCAGGGAGACCCCAAATTATTCTGGTCCTTCTTGAAATCGGTCAAAAGATCTAATGCGCTAGATAATATTATGACTTATGATAATAGGTCGCTTGAAACTACTAATGATATAGTTAATGCTTTTGCTAGTCATTTCAGCTCAGTTTTTCTAAACACTCCATCCAATTATAACATAGATTTTGATCTTGAACCATCCTTGCAACGCGAAATATTAAATATTCGATTTATTACTGAGATTGATGTTAAGGAAGGTTTAAAGGCACTAGCTCCAAAACATTCAGTGGGTCCTGATGGAATACCTGCTTATATTTATAAAGCATGCTCCGAATACTTTGTTTATCCACTTATGGTCATATTCAACTGTATTCTGCGGACATCTCAGTTCCCGAGTTGCTGGAAAATTACTAAAGTTTGTCCAGTGCCAAAGGATGGCAGTAAATATGATTGCAAAAACTATAGACCAATAGCTTTACTTTCAGTACCTTGTAAAATATTTGAAAGCATTCTGCATAAGTATATTTTTTCTCATGTTAGGCCATATATATCTCCATATCAACACGGATTTCTGCCAAAACGTTCCACAATGACTAATCTTTTAAGTTTTACTCAAACAGTGACTGAATCAATGAGTAAAGGTGACCAAGTAGATACCATTTATACTGACTTTGCAAAAGCGTTTGATACAGTCCATCACGATACCCTTCTCTATAAACTGCATTTATTTGCTATTTCAAGAAATCTCTTAAAATTATTCACGTCATATCTACGAGAGCGTAAGCAATATGTAGTTTTTCGTGGTTGTTCATCTATAGAATACCATGCTTCATCCGGGGTTCCACAAGGATCGAATTTGGGACCGCTACTATTTTTAATCTTAATTAATGACTTGCCGGAATGCATAAAAAACTCAGAATACCAAATTTTTGCTGATGATTTCAAATTATATAAGTCAATAACAGAAGCTGATGATTGTTTAAAACTACAAGAGGATCTAAATCGTGTTGTGACATGGAGCAAACAAAATCACCTACGTCTAAATATTAAAAAATGTAGTTGCATGTCATATACGCGTAAGCCACAATTCATTGTTTATAGTTATGCAATTGAAGGAGAGAACTTAGAAAGGGTGACTACTACAAAGGATTTGGGCATTTGGTTTGATGCAAAATTGACATTTAATCACCATATATTCCAATGTGTTAAAAAGGCTTACCAAATGCTGGGATTTATACTGCGTAATTCAGCAGGATTCAACCAGATATCATCGTTTATTTACTTGTACAATGTGTATGTTAGATGTCACTTAGAATACGGTTCCATTATATGGTCTCCCTACTACAATTATCTTAAAAACGAGATAGAAAAAGTGCAAAAAAAATTGCTAAGATATCTATATTACAAAGAGCATAGAATATACCCGACTACCAGGCCGTACCTTCTATTACTTAGTGATTTCAACTTTCGAACATTAGAAACTAGAAGATGTGTAAGCGATTCTATATGTTTGTATAAAATTGTAAGTTCTCTAATAGATTCACCACAACTGTTGCAGCTCCTTAAATTTAATATACCTTCTTATCAGCATAGGTCAGTTCTAACATTTTTTATTCCTGTTATACGAACCAATTATTTGATCAATTCACCTGTATATAGGATGATGCATTTTATAAATTCTTGTGAATACGTGGATATATTTTTTATGTCTATAAATCAATTTAAGACACAGATTGTGAAGATCCTTGATGAAACTCAGAGGAGTATACAAGATCAAAATGTATATGGTTAAGTTATATTATGTTAATGAGATGATTGCTTGTTAATTTTCTAATTGTATAATTTATCATTTTTAATTTCTTGTCATTGTCTGCATATGTATCATTGTTGATTGTTGCTTGTTATTGGGCTTCGGCCTGTTAGCGACATATTAAATAAATAAATAAATAAATATATACAATCAATTCGAAGGCACTTATTGAGCACCTGTTAGTGATCGCACGCTTACCAGGGATAAAATTATTATATATTGATCGGTACTAGCTATTATAGTAATACTAAAATATTTTCAGTAGTTAATATTTACTCTAAAACGTGCTTTTCAGACGTTTTAACCTACCTGAATACTGAACAATTGAACATGAATTTTTAAGATGCAGAAAAATATAATATAGTAATTTTATATGGCTAAATGAGGTCGAAATGCACTCCTACAGCGTCTACATACCCTACAATCAATTCGAGGACACTTATTAAGCACCTGTTAGTAATGGCACGCTTAACCAGGGCATAAAATTAGAATACTTTGATCACCACCAGCTATTATAGTAACTACACTAATACTTCCAGTCGTTAATATTTACTGTAAAACGTGCTTTTCAGACGTTTTAACGTACCAGAATACCAAACAATTGAACTTGAATTTATATAATGTAGAAAAATATAATACATTAGTTTTATATTGCTAAATGAGTTCGAAATTCACTTCTACAGCGACTATATACAATCAATTCGAAGGCACTTATTGAGCAACTGTTAGTGATCGCACACTTACCAGGGTTAAAATTATTATATATTGATCGGTACTAGCTATTATAGTAATACTAAAATATTTTCAGTAGTTAATATTTACTCTAAAACGTGCTTTTCAGACGTTTTAACCTACCTGAATACTGAACAATTGAACATGAATTTTTAAGATGCAGAAATATATAATATAGTAATTTTATATGGCTAAATGAGGTCGAAATGCACTCCTACAGCGTCTACATACCCTACAATCAATTCGAGGACACTTATTAAGCACCTGTTAGTAATGGCACGCTTAACCAGGGCATAAAATTAGAATACTTTGATCACCACCAGCTATTATAGTAACTACACTAATACTTCCAGTCGTTAATATTTACTGTAAAACGTGCTTTTCAGACGTTTTAACGTACCAGAATACCAAACAATTGAACTTGAATTTATATAATGTAGAAAAATATAATACATTAGTTTTATATTGCTAAATGAGTTCGAAATTCACTTCTACAGCGACTATATACAATCAATTCGAAGGCACTTATTGAGCACCTGTTAGTGATCGCACGCTTACCAGGGATAAAATTATTATATATTGATCGGTACTAGCTATTATAGTAATACTAAAATATTTTCAGTAGTTAATATTTACTCTAAAACGTGCTTTTCAGACGTTTTAACCTACCTGAATACTGAACAATTGAACATGAATTTTTAAGATGCAGAAAAATATAATATAGTAATTTTATATGGCTAAATGAGGTCGAAATGCACTCCTACAGCGTCTACATACCCTACAATCAATTCGAAGGCACTTATTGAGCACCTGTTAGAAATAGTACGCTTAACCAGGGCATAAAATTAGAATACTTTGATCACCACCAGCTATTATAGTAACTACACTTATACTTCCAGTCGTTAATATTTACTGTAAAACGTGCTTTTCAGACGTTTTAACGTACCAGAATACCAAACAATTGAACTTGAATTTATATAATGTAGAAAAATATAATACTTTAGTTTTATATTGCTAAATGAGTTCGAAATGCACTTCTACAGCGACTACATACAATCAATTCGAAGGCACTTATTGAGCACCTGTTAGTGATCGCAAGCTTACCAGGGATAAAATTATTATATATTGATCGGTACTAGCTATTATAGTAATACTAAAATATTTTCAGTAGTTCATATTTACTCTAAAACGTGCTTTTCAGACGTTTTAACCTACCTGAATACTGAACAACTGAACATGAATTTTTAAGATGCAGAAAAATATAATATAGTAATTTTATATAGCTAAATGAGGTCGAAATGCACACCTACAGCGTCTACATACCCTACAATGAATTCGAAGGCACTTATTGAGCACCTGTTAGTGATCGCAAGCTTACCAGGGATAAAATTATTATATATTGATCGGTACTAGCTATTATAGTAATACTAAAATATTTTCAGTAGTTAATATTTACTCTAAAACGTGCTTTTCAGACGTTTTAACCTACGTGAATACTGAAAAATGGAACATGAATTTTTAAGATGCAGAAAAATATAATGTAGTAATTTTATATGGCTAAATGAGGTCGAAATGCACTCCTACAGCGTCTACATACCCTACAATCAATTCGGAGGCACTTATTGAGTACCTGTTAGAAATAGTACGCTTAACCAGGGCATAAAATTAGAATACTTTGATCACCACCAGCTATTATAGTAACTACACTTATACTTCCAGTCGTTAATATTTACTGTAAATCGTGCTTTTCAGACGTTTTAACGTACCAGAATACCAAACAATTGAACTTGAATTTATATAATGTAGAAAAATATAATACTTTAGTTTTATATTGCTAAATGAGTTCGAAATGCACTTCTACAGCGACTACATACAATCAATTCGAAGGCACTTATTGAGCACCTGTTAGTGATCGCAAGCTTACCAGGGATAAAATTATTATATATTGATCGGTACTAGCTATTATAGTAATACTAAAATATTTTCAGTAGTTCATATTTACTCTAAAACGTGCTTTTCAGACGTTTTAACCTACCTGAATACTGAACAACTGAACATGAATTTTTAAGATGCAGAAAAATATAATATAGTAATTTTATATAGCTAAATGAGGTCGAAATGCACACCTACAGCGTCTACATACCCTACAATGAATTCGAAGGCACTTATTGAGCACCTGTTAGTGATCGCAAGCTTACCAGGGATAAAATTATTATATATTGATCGGTACTAGCTATTATAGTAATACTAAAATATTTTCAGTAGTTAATATTTACTCTAAAACGTGCTTTTCAGACGTTTTAACCTACGTGAATACTGAAAAATGGAACATGAATTTTTAAGATGCAGAAAAATATAATGTAGTAATTTTATATGGCTAAATGAGGTCGAAATGCACTCCTACAGCGTCTACATACCCTACAATCAATTCGGAGGCACTTATTGAGTACCTGTTAGAAATAGTACGCTTAACCAGGGCATAAAATTAGAATACTTTGATCACCACCAGCTATTATAGTAACTACACTAATACTTCCAGTCGTTAATATTTACTGTAAAACGTGCTTTTCAGACGTTTTAACGTACCAGAATACCAAACAATTGAACTTGAATTTATATAATGTAGAAAAATATAATACATTAGTTTTATATTGCTAAATGATTTCGAAATGCACTTCTACAGCGACTATATACAATCAATTCGAAGGCACTTATTGAGCACCTGTTAGTGATCGCACGCTTACCAGGGATAAAATTATTATATATTGATCGGTACTAGCTATTATAGTAATACTAAAATATTTTCAGTAGTTAATATTTACTCTAAAACGTGCTTTTCAGACGTTTTAACCTACGTGAATACTGAAAAATTGAACATGAATTTTTAAGATGCAGAAAAATATAATGTAGTAATTTTATAAGGCTAAATGAGGTCGAAATGCACTCCTACAGCGTCTACATACCCTACAATCAATTCGAAGGCACTTATTGAGCACCTGTTAGTGATCGCACGCTTACCAGGGATAAAATTATTATATATTGATCGGTACTAGCTATTATAGTAACTACACTAATACTTCCAGTCGTTAATATTTACTGTAAAACGTGCTTTTCAGACGTTTTAACGTACCAGAATACCAAACAATTGAACATGAATTTATATAATGTAGAAAAATATAATACATTAGTTTTATATTGCTAAATGAGTTCGAAATGCACTTCTACAGCGACTACATACAGTCAATTCAAAGGCACTTATTGAGCACCTGTTTGTGATCGCACGCTTACCAGGGATAAAATTATTATATATTGATCGGTACTAGCTATTATAGTAATACTAAAATATTTTCAGTAGTTAATATTTACTCTAAAACGTGCTTTTCAGACGTTTTAACCTACCTGAATACTGAACAATTGAACATGAATTTTTAAGATGCAGAAAAATATAATATAGTAATTTTATATGGCTAAATGAGGTCGAAATGCACTCCTACAGCGTCTACATACCCTACAATCAATTCGAAGGCACTTATTGAGCACCTGTTAGAAATAGCATGCTTAACCAGGGCATAAAATTAGAATACTTTGATCACCACCAGCTATTATAGTAACTACACTAATACTTCCAGTCGTTAATATTTACTGTAAAACGTGCTTTTCAGACGTTTTAACGTACCAGAATACCAAACAATTGAACTTGAATTTATATAATGTAGAAAAATATAATACATTAGTTTTATATTGCTAAATGAGTTCGAAATGCACTTCTACAGCGACTACATACAATCAATTCGAAGGCACTTATTGAGCACCTGTTAGTGATCGCACGCTTACCAGGGATAAAATTATTATATATTGATCGGTACTAGCTATTATAGTAATACTAAAATATTTTCAGTAGTTAATATTTACTCTAAAACGTGCTTTTCAGACGTTTTAACCTACCTGAATACTGAACAATTAAACATGAATTTTTAAGATGCAGAAAAATATAATATAGTAATTTTATATGGCTAAATGAGGTCGAAATGCACTCCTACAGCGTCTACATACCCTACAATCAATTCGAAGGCACTTATTGAGCACCTGTTAGTGATCGCACGCTTACCAGGAATAAAATTATTATATATTGATCGGTACTAGCTATTATAGTAATACTAAAATATTTTCAGTAGTTAATATTTACTCTAAAACGTGCTTTTCAGACGTTTTAACCTACCTGAATACTGAAAAATTGAACATGAATTTTTAAGATGCAGAAAAATATAATGTAGTAATTTTATATGGCTAAATGAGGTCGAAATGCACTCCTACAGCGTCTACATACCCTACAATCAATTCGAAGGCACTTATTGAGCACCTGTTAGAAATAGCATGCTTAACCAGGGCATAAAATTAGAATACTTTGATCACCACCAGCTATTATAGTAACTACACTAATACTTCCAGTCGTTAATATTTACTGTAAAACGTGCTTTTCAGACGTTTTAACGTACCAGAATACCAAACAATTGAACTTGAATTTATATAATGTAGAAAAATATAATACATTAGTTTTATATTGCTAAATGAGTTCGAAATGCACTTCTACAGCGACTACATACAATCAATTCGAAGGCACTTATTGAGCACCTGTTAGTGATCGCACGCTTACCAGGGATAAAATTATTATATATTGATCGGTACTAGCTATTATAGTAATACTAAAATATTTGCAGTAGTTAATATTTACTCTAAAACGTGCTTTTCAGACGTTTTAACCTACCTGAATACTGAACAATTAAACATGAATTTTTAAGATGCAGAAAAATATAATATAGTAATTTTATATGGCTAAATGAGGTCGAAATGAACTCCTACAGCGTCTACATACTCTACAATCAATTCGAAGGCACTTATTGAGCACCTGTTAGTGATCGCACGCTTACCAGGGTTAAAATTATTATATATTGATCGGTACTAGCTATTATAGTAATACTAAAATATTTTCAGTAGTTAATATTTACTCTAAAACGTGCTTTTCAGACATTTTAACCTACCTGAATACTGAACAATTAAACATGAATTTTTAAGATGCAGAAATATATAATATAGTAATTTTATATGGCTAAATGAGGTCGAAATGCACTCCTACAGCGTCTACATACCCTACAATCAATTCGAGGACACTTATTAAGCACCTGTTAGTAATGGCACGCTTAACCAGGGCATAAAATTAGAATACTTTGATCACCACCAGCTATTATAGTAACTACACTAATACTTCCAGTCGTTAATATTTACTGTAAAACGTGCTTTTCAGACGTTTTAACGTACCAGAATACCAAACAATTGAACTTGAATTTATATAATGTAGAAAAATATAATACATTAGTTTTATATTTCTAAATGAGTTCGAAATGCACTTCTACAGCGACTACATACAATCAATTCGAAGGCACTTATTGAGCACCTGTTAGTGATCGCACGCTTACCAGGGATAAAATTATTATATATTGATCGGTACTAGCTATTATAGTAATACTAAAATATTTTCAGTAGTTAATATTTACTCTAAAACGTGCTTTTCAGACGTTTTAACCTACGTGAATACTGAAAAATGGAACATGAATTTTTAAGATGCAGAAAAATATAATGTAGTAATTTTATATGGCTAAATGAGGTCGAAATGCACTCCTACAGCGTCTACATACCCTACAATCAATTCGGAGGCACTTATTGAGTACCTGTTAGAAATAGTACGCTTAACCAGGGCATAAAATTAGAATACTTTGATCACCACCAGCTATTATAGTAACTACACTAATACTTCCAGTCGTTAATATTTACTGTAAAACGTGCTTTTCAGACGTTTTAACGTACCAGAATACCAAACAATTGAACTTGAATTTATATAATGTAGAAAAATATAATACATTAGTTTTATATTGCTAAATGAGTTCGAAATGCACTTCTACAGCGACTATATACAATCAATTCGAAGGCACTTATTGAGCACCTGTTAGTGATCGCACGCTTACCAGGGATAAAATTATTATATATTGATCGGTACTAGCTATTATAGTAATACTAAAATATTTTCAGTAGTTAATATTTACTCTAAAACGTGCTTTTCAGACGTTTTAACCTACGTGAATACTGAAAAATTGAACATGAATTTTTAAGATGCAGAAAAATATAATGTAGTAATTTTATAAGGCTAAATGAGGTCGAAATGCACTCCTACAGCGTCTACATACCCTACAATCAATTCGAAGGCACTTATTGAGCACCTGTTAGTGATCGCACGCTTACCAGGGATAAAATTATTATATATTGATCGGTACTAGCTATTATAGTAACTACACTAATACTTCCAGTCGTTAATATTTACTGTAAAACGTGCTTTTCAGACGTTTTAACGTACCAGAATACCAAACAATTGAACATGAATTTATATAATGTAGAAAAATATAATACATTAGTTTTATATTGCTAAATGAGTTCGAAATGCACTTCTACAGCGACTACATACAGTCAATTCAAAGGCACTTATTGAGCACCTGTTTGTGATCGCACGCTTACCAGGGATAAAATTATTATATATTGATCGGTACTAGCTATTATAGTAATACTAAAATATTTTCAGTAGTTAATATTTACTCTAAAACGTGCTTTTCAGACGTTTTAACCTACCTGAATACTGAACAATTAAACATGAATTTTTAAGATGCAGAAAAATATAATATAGTAATTTTATATGGCTAAATGAGGTCGAAATGCACTCCTACAGCGTCTACATACTCTACAATCAATTCGAAGGCACTTATTGAGCACCTGTTAGTGATCGCACGCTTACCAGGGTTAAAATTATTATATATTGATCGGTACTAGCTATTATAGTAATACTAAAATATTTTCAGTAGTTAATATTTACTCTAAAACGTGCTTTTCAGACGTTTTAACCTACCTGAATACTGAACAATTAAACATGAATTTTTAAGATGCAGAAATATATAATATAGTAATTTTATATGGCTAAATGAGGTCGAAATGCACTCCTACAGCGTCTACATACCCTACAATCAATTCGAGGACACTTATTGAGCACCTGTTAGTATTGGCACGCTTAACCAGGGCATAAAATTAGAATACTTTGATCACCACCAGCTATTATAGTAACTACACTAATACTTCCAGTCGTTAATATTTACTGTAAAACGTGCTTTTCAGACGTTTTAACGTACCAGAATACCAAACAATTGAACTTGAATTTATATAATGTAGAAAAATATAATACATTAGTTTTATATTGCTAAATGAGTTCGAAATGCACTTCTACAGCGACTACATACAATCAATTCGAAGGCACTTATTGAGCACCTGTTAGTGATCGCACGCTTACCAGGGATAAAATTATTATATATTGATCGGTACTAGCTATTATAGTAATACTAAAATATTTTCAGTAGATAATATTTACTCTAAAACGTGCTTTTCAGACGTTTTAACCTACCTGAATACTGAACAATTGAACATGAATTTTTAAGATGCAGAAAAATATAATATAGTAATTTTATATGGCTAAATGAGGTCGAAATGCACTCCTACAGCGTCTACATACCCTACAATCAATTCGAAGGCACTTATTGAGCACCTGTTAGAAATAGCATGCTTAACCAGGGCATAAAATTAGAATACTTTGATCACCACCAGCTATTATAGTAACTACACTAATACTTCCAGTCGTTAATATTTACTGTAAAACGTGCTTTTCAGACGTTTTAACGTACCAGAATACCAAACAATTGAACTTGAATTTATATAATGTAGAAAAATATAATACATTAGTTTTATATTGCTAAATGAGTTCGAAATGCACTTCTACAGCGACTACATACAATCAATTCGAAGGCACTTATTGAGCACCTGTTAGTGATCGCACGCTTACCAGGGATAAAATTATTATATATTGATCGGTACTAGCTATTATAGTAATACTAAAATATTTTCAGTAGTTAATATTTACTCTAAAACGTGCTTTTCAGACGTTTTAACCTACCTGAATACTGAACAATTAAACATGAATTTTTAAGATGCAGAAAAATATAATATAGTAATTTTATATGGCTAAATGAGGTCGAAATGCACTCCTACAGCGTCTACATACCCTACAATCAATTCGAAGGCACTTATTGAGCACCTGTTAGTGATCGCACGCTTACCAGGAATAAAATTATTATATATTGATCGGTACTAGCTATTATAGTAATACTAAAATATTTTCAGTAGTTAATATTTACTCTAAAACGTGCTTTTCAGACGTTTTAACCTACCTGAATACTGAAAAATTGAACATGAATTTTTAAGATGCAGAAAACTATAATGTAGTAATTTTATATGGCTAAATGAGGTCGAAATGCACTCCTACAGCGTCTACATACCCTACAATCAATTCGAAGGCACTTATTGAGCACCTGTTAGAAATAGCATGCTTAACCAGGGCATAAAATTAGAATACTTTGATCACCACCAGCTATTATAGTAACTACACTAATACTTCCAGTCGTTAATATTTACTGTAAAACGTGCTTTTCAGACGTTTTAACGTACCAGAATACCAAACAATTGAACTTGAATTTATATAATGTAGAAAAATATAATACATTAGTTTTATATTGCTAAATGAGTTCGAAATGCACTTCTACAGCGACTACATACAATCAATTCGAAGGCACTTATTGAGCACCTGTTAGTGATCGCACGCTTACCAGGGATAAAATTATTATATATTGATCGGTACTAGCTATTATAGTAATACTAAAATATTTGCAGTAGTTAATATTTACTCTAAAACGTGCTTTTCAGACGTTTTAACCTACCTGAATACTGAACAATTAAACATGAATTTTTAAGATGCAGAAAAATATAATATAGTAATTTTATATGGCTAAATGAGGTCGAAATGAACTCCTACAGCGTCTACATACTCTACAATCAATTCGAAGGCACTTATTGAGCACCTGTTAGTGATCGCACGCTTACCAGGGTTAAAATTATTATATATTGATCGGTACTAGCTATTATAGTAATACTAAAATATTTTCAGTAGTTAATATTTACTCTAAAACGTGCTTTTCAGACATTTTAACCTACCTGAATACTGAACAATTAAACATGAATTTTTAAGATGCAGAAATATATAATATAGTAATTTTATATGGCTAAATGAGGTCGAAATGCACTCCTACAGCGTCTACATACCCTACAATCAATTCGAGGACACTTATTAAGCTCCTGTTAGTAATGGCACGCTTAACCAGGGCATAAAATTAGAATACTTTGATCACCACCAGCTATTATAGTAACTACACTAATACTTCCAGTCGTTAATATTTACTGTAAAACGTGCTTTTCAGACGTTTTAACGTACCAGAATACCAAACAATTGAACTTGAATTTATATAATGTAGAAAAATATAATACATTAGTTTTATATTTCTAAATGAGTTCGAAATGCACTTCTACAGCGACTACATACAATCAATTCGAAGGCACTTATTGAGCACCTGTTAGTGATCGCACGCTTACCAGGGATAAAATTATTATATATTGATCGGTACTAGCTATTATAGTAATACTAAAATATTTTCAGTAGTTAATATTTACTCTAAAACGTGCTTTTCAGAGGTTTTAACCTACCTGGATACTGACCAATTAAACATGAATTTTTAAGATGCAGAAAAATATAATATAGTAATTTTATATGGCTAAATGAGGTCGAAATGCACTCCTACAGCGTCTACATACCCTACAATCAATTCGAAGGCACTTATTGAGCAACTGTTAGTGATCGCACGCTTACCAGGGTTAAAATTATTATATATTGATCGGTACTAGCTATTATAGTAATACTAAAATATTTTCAGTAGTTAATATTTACTCTAAAACGTGCTTTTCAGACGTTTTAACCTACCTGAATACTGAACAATTGAACATGAATTTTTAAGATGCAGAAATATATAATATAGTAATTTTATATGGCTAAATGAGGTCGAAATGCACTCCTACAGCGTCTACATACCCTACAATCAATTCGAGGACACTTATTGAGCACCTGTTAGTAATGGCACGCTTAACCAGGGCATAAAATTAGAATACTTTGATCACCACCAGCTATTATAGTAACTACACTAATACTTCCAGTCGTTAATATTTACTGTAAAACGTGCTTTTCAGACGTTTTAACGTACCAGAATACCAAACAATTGAACTTGAATTTATATAATGTAGAAAAATATAATACATTAGTTTTATATTGCTAAATGAGTTCGAAATTCACTTCTACAGCGACTATATACAATCAATTCGAAGGCACTTATTGAGCACTTGTTAGTGATCGCACGCTTACCAGGGATAAAATTATTATATATTGATCGGTACTAGCTATTATAGTAATACTAAAATATTTTCAGTAGTTAATATTTACTCTAAAACGTGCTTTTCAGACGTTTTAACCTACCTGAATACTGAACAATTGAACATGAATTTTTAAGATGCAGAAAAATATAATATAGTAATTTTATATGGCTAAATGAGGTCGAAATGCACTCCTACAGCGTCTACATACCCTACAATCAATTCGAAGGCACTTATTGAGCACCTGTTAGAAATAGTACGCTTAACCAGGGCATAAAATTAGAATACTTTGATCACCACCAGCTATTATAGTAACTACACTTATACTTCCAGTCGTTAATATTTACTGTAAAACGTGCTTTTCAGACGTTTTAACGTACCAGAATACCAAACAATTGAACTTGAATTTATATAATGTAGAAAAATATAATACTTTAGTTTTATATTGCTAAATGAGTTCGAAATGCACTTCTACAGCGACTACATACAATCAATTCGAAGGCACTTATTGAGCACCTGTTAGTGATCGCAAGCTTACCAGGGATAAAATTATTATATATTGATCGGTACTAGCTATTATAGTAATACTAAAATATTTTCAGTAGTTCATATTTACTCTAAAACGTGCTTTTCAGACGTTTTAACCTACCTGAATACTGAACAACTGAACATGAATTTTTAAGATGCAGAAAAATATAATATAGTAATTTTATATAGCTAAATGAGGTCGAAATGCACACCTACAGCGTCTACATACCCTACAATGAATTCGAAGGCACTTATTGAGCACCTGTTAGTGATCGCAAGCTTACCAGGGATAAAATTATTATATATTGATCGGTACTAGCTATTATAGTAATACTAAAATATTTTCAGTAGTTAATATTTACTCTAAAACGTGCTTTTCAGACGTTTTAACCTACGTGAATACTGAAAAATGGAACATGAATTTTTAAGATGCAGAAAAATATAATGTAGTAATTTTATATGGCTAAATGAGGTCGAAATGCACTCCTACAGCGTCTACATACCCTACAATTAATTCGGAGGCACTTATTGAGTACCTGTTAGTGATCGCACGCTTACCAGGGATAAAATTATTATATATTGATCGGTACTAGCTATTATAGTAACTACACTAATACTTCCAGTCGTTAATATTTACTGTAAAACGTGCTTTTCAGACGTTTTAACGTACCAGAATACCAAACAATTGAACTTGAATTTATATAATGTAGAAAAATATAATACATTAGTTTTATATTGCTAAATGAGTTCGAAATGAACTTCTACAGCGACTACATACAATCAATTCGAAGGCACTTATTGAGCACCTGTTAGTGATCGCACGCTTACCAGGGATAAAATTATTATATATTGATCGGTACTAGCTATTATAGTAATACTAAAATATTTTCAGTAGTTAATATTTACTCTAAAACGTGCTTTTCAGACGTTTTAACCTACCTGAATACTGAACAATTAAACATGAATTTTTAAGATGCAGAAAAATATAATATAGTAATTTTATATGGCTAAATGAGGTCGAAAGGCACTCCTACAGCGTCTACATACTCTACAATCAATTCGAAGGCATTTATTGAGCAGCTGTTAGTGATCGCACGCTTACCAGGGTTAAAATTATTATATATTGTTCGGTACTAGCTATTATAGTAATACTAAAATATGTTCAGTAGTTAATATTTACTCTAAAACGTGCTTTTCAGACGTTTTAACCTACCTGAATACTGAACAATTAAACATGAATTTTTAAGATGCAGAAATATATAATATAGTAATTTTATATGGCTAAATGAGGTCGAAATGCACTCCTACAGCGTCTACATACCCTACAATCAATTCGAGGACACTTATTGAGCACCTGTTAGTAATGGCACGCTTAACCAGGGCATAAAATTAGAATACTTTGATCACCACCAGCTATTATAGTAACTACACTAATACTTCCAGTCGTTAATATTTACTGTAAAACGTGCTTTTCAGACGTTTTAACGTACCAGAATACCAAACAATTGAACTTGAATTTATATAATGTAGAAAAATATAATACATTAGTTTTATATTGCTAAATGAGTTCGAAATGCACTTCTACAGCGACTACATACAATCAATTCGAAGGCACTTATTGAGCACCTGTTAGTGATCGCAAGCTTACCAGGGATAAAATTATTATATATTGATCGGTACTAGCTATTATAGTAATACTAAAATATTTTCAGTAGTTAATATTTACTCTAAAACGTGCTTTTCAGACGTTTTAACCTACGTGAATACTGAAAAATTAAACATGAATTTTTAAGATGCAGAAAAATATAATGTAGTAATTTTATATGGCTAAATGAGGTCGAAATGCACTCCTACAGCGTCTACATACCCTACAATCAATTCGAAGGCACTTATTGAGTACCTGTTAGTGATCGCACGCTTACCAGGGATAAAATTATTATATATTGATCGGTACTAGCTATTATAGTAACTACACTAATACTTCCAGTCGTTAATATTCACTGTAAAACGTGCTTTTCAGACGTTTTAACGTACCAGAATACCAAACAATTGAACTTGAATTTATATAATGTAGAAAAATATAATACATTAGTTTTATATTGCTAAATGAGTTCGAAATGCACTTCTACAGCGACTACATACAATCAATTGGAAGGCACTTATTGAGCACCTGTTAGTGATCGCACGCTTACCAGGGATAAAATTATTATATATTGATCGGTACTAGCTATTATAGTAATGCAAAAATATTTTCAGTAGTTAATATTTACTCTAAAACGTGCTTTTCAGACGTTTTAACCTACCTGAATACTGAACAATTGAACATGAATTTTTAAGATGCAGAAAAATATAATATAGTAATTTTATATGGCTAAATGAGGTCGAAATGCACTCCTACAGCGTCTACATACCCTACAATCAATTCGGAGGCACTTATTCAGCACCTGTTAGTAATGGCACGCTTAACCAGGGCATAAAATTAGAATACTTTGATCACCACCAGCTATTATAGTAACTACACTAATACTTCCAGTCGTTAATATTTACTGTAAAACGTGCTTTTCAGACGTTTTAACGTACCAGAATACCAAACAATTGAACTTGAATTTATATAATGTAGAAAAATATAATACATTAGTTTTATATTGCTAAATGAGTTCGAAATGCACTTCTACAGCGACTACATACAATCAATTGGAAGGCACTTATTGAGCACCTGTTAGTGATCGCACGCTTACCAGGGATAAAATTATTATATATTGATCGGTACTAGCTATTATAGTAATACTAAAATATTTTCAGTAGTTAATATTTACTCTAAAACGTGTCCTAGCTGACGTACGCAACGTTTATAAGCACTGACGCACAATAAAATATAAAATCGCACCTAATTGGTACAATACAAGGCGCCTACCTGAGTTGAAGCATGCAGTGTTAGATGCAAATGTACTCGTCTTCGTGGAGGCCTGGCGAGACGTGCAAAAGGTGTAGCAAATTCTCCAGAAGACGCAGCAGGACTCGAGGGAATTGAAGACAGTCGGCAGCAACCATCAATCGAAGAAATGACAGCAACCAATATGATGTCGCGCGGCGGCCCTTTTTTCAATTAAACCCGACGTTGACACAGATATGCATTATGCAATAGTTTTTTCCCGACTTAACAGGGAAAAAAGTTAGTTGAGGCTCTTCAGATATCGTTTCTAATCGAATCGGCAAAGAGTGCCAAAAGTCTCCCCGGAGACCAACTGTATGAAACGAAAATCGGCCAATTTAACAACGTTGAGTTAAATATACACTTGCTCTGCCCACCGCGCACTATCAAAGACACCCAAGAATTAATGTTCACTTTGAAGATTCGGGTTTAACTGCACTCGCCATTAACGTGCCCCAAGGCACTCGAAAAGTTTGCACAAGAGCCAAAAAAGATTCACCATGTTAATCACCAAATGTTAGCAAAAGTTCCCCCCGATTCGCGGCACAAGCTGCGAACCGGGGGTGCGAAAAAACACCACGTCTAGTTTACTGAAGTGCTGGGTACAGATTCAAACTTAATTCGAATTCGGCGCGAAGAACCACAACGGAAGAAAACTTCGAACTCCAAAACCACTAATTTTAAATGCACAGTTAACTAAGGGTTTATCAAACTTTATTTTTATTTCTCAAAGCTGGACGTAAAATGCGTGAGCTGAAAG
Source organism: Agriotes lineatus (assembly GCA_940337035.1). Taxonomy (NCBI): domain Eukaryota; kingdom Metazoa; phylum Arthropoda; class Insecta; order Coleoptera; family Elateridae; genus Agriotes; species Agriotes lineatus. The sequence continues at coordinate 20,360 of CALNHX010002894.1, read as the reverse complement.
CACAACAAAGAGGGCTTTAACGGGTGATGCAATTGCTGATTTAGCAAGAACTAGGGGAAGCCCCCAGTTTACAATGAACATTCCACAGTCTTCAAATATCATACTGATAACGACGCGTTCTACGAAAATATTGAAGCTATGACAGCCGGAAAGCAGGATAGATTTCTGAAACACTATTTAAACACTACGCGGCAACCAGAGATTTATCGAACCTTATTTTCAAAGGCTAATTATCGAGCAGTAATCAGGTCAAACAAAGAACGTTCTAGAAAGAGTTTGTTAATGCTACAGCGATTCTCAAAGGGTCGAATTACCAAAGTACAGTTTGCAAGAACTGCAGGCGTCAATTTCTTGACAGAAAACACTAAGCTCCAAGGCCTGAGTTTCGTTACTGCGTAACATAGAGAATTTGATTTATTTAGGCGTTCAACGCTTGATTGTCGAAACAAATACGCACTTTGTGCACTGAACGAAGAATGCTTGCTAAGACGAATTTGAATGTAACTGTACAGGACCGTAATCAGTAAGAATTCGGGCAGAATATTTTTAACTAATTTCGTTAATGACAACCTATAGTTGAATTAACCGCATGGATAGCTTAATGACGTCGAAATCACTTAACAGATGGTATTATCAAGAATGACGAATGGAAATTATAATAAGAATTTAAATTTAGTAGGTAGAAATCAAATAATATTAAATGAGTAAAAGGCATTAATAATGGAACATATGGTAGTTAGAAAACAATGTTGTTCGACGGATAATTAGAAAAATAACAAACTGATAAACATGTATTTTGAATTTTGATTGTAATAAAAAGTGGAATTGTGAGGCTATATCAAAATCTACGTGGTGTGAAAAAAGCTAAATATTTAACGAGTAAAAATAAAGAAGTAATAGTTACAGAAGATACATGATATATGGTAAATCCAGATAAAAATGGGAATTGATAGTTACATAAATTAAAAGAATTAAACATTTATGTGGAAATAGATTTATTCTGGGACATACATTTTGACAAGTTGTGACATTCCACCCCTCTGATGAAAGTGTCAAAAATTACTTCCACCGGGTAGCTCAAAAATCGGTGATACGCTCCCTCAGATATACCTTAGATTAGCAAATAAACACCAGAGAATTATCTCAAACAGCTTTATTCTATTTATATACAAACACAGAAATTATGTAAAATCGAATAGAAATAAAATGTATATTACGAAAATTGAACTTTATACAATAACGCGGTTTTCTTGTCCCTGCGAATGCGGCAACCAATTCTACGTCTGTGATCGTCGGGCGGACTGAGCTCGTGGGGCGTCTGTTCAGGGATCTCGGGGTGTGTCGTGCTCCCGACTCGTTACTTGTCGTGGTGAGCGACGGCGCTTTGGGCTTCTGCCAGTTTCGCCGAGGTTGGTTTTGTTACTGTAAACACAACAACAATTTAGGTTATCTACGCTATTTCTCACCATGTACGTGTGTCTACAATTGTTACTGAAATTCCCCACGAGATTCGCCGCGGAGCGGAGAATTGTGTGCAACGGGAGGAGCTCGGTTTACCAACACAAGGCGCTTTCGGGACCGGTAACCTCAAAGCCCACCTGTGAGGCATCCGCGAGTTGCAAATAGGGTATTCGCAGAGGCCCGATCTGCGAATACCCTATTTGCAACTCGCGGATGCCTTCCCCCAGGTCTCGGAAAAGCGTCTAGGTAGGTCGTTAGCTGTAATCTCAGTAGTTAATCGAGGTAAAACTGTTCGCATAACTTGCAGCGTTTAAATTCTGCTTGTATGACGAAGTTGTGAATCTAAAATGCAAGGGAAGCTGAGATTTGAATATTTCGTTAACTATTGCCGGCTCGCAAACGGATTTTAATGCCGGTTTGTGGGATAATTCAGTTAGCGTTTTGGACGTCCTCTCTCAGACCGCGAAATCTAGCCAACTGTCAGGTTTTTAACAGGAAAATTAAGTTAGGGATTCAGACGTTCTTTTTCAGACCGCTAAATCAAACTATCAGGATTTTATCAGGGGATTTAAGTTAGCGTTTCAGACGTCCTTTTTCAGACCGCTAAATCAAACTAACTATCAGGTTTTTAACAGGAGAATTAAGTTGGCGTTTCAGACGTCCTTTCTCAGACCGCTAAATTAAACTAATTTCGGAACAGGTCCTCTGGATCGTGCAGGAGAGTAAGCAGGGAAATAATAAAATTCTTTTCTTGGACAGGACGGGAACAGGAAAAGGATCGGGGTCGAATCTGGAGTCGGAATTTCTGAGAAAAATCTCTGGGAAAATCTCTCGAAATGAGCCCTGCAACTGCTTTTATATGCCTTGAAAAATTCCTAAGTGGGAAGAGCGGCGCGCGGCTCGCCTTTGTGCGTCTTCCGTTATCTCTGGGTGCGGCCTGGGCCCACGCTCGTTATCTCCTTGGACATTGACACTCCTTGGTTTACGATAACGCTTAGATGGGCGATGTAGTTATAAATTTGAATGTATTATTTAATATTTGTTTAACCAAATTTATACGGAAGCTAGCGTTACAAAGTGATTATATTAGTTTGGGTATTGTTGAGTCCTGAGTTCGAGGGTGCATTCTGGAGACGAATCTATTAAAAGAGAATAGCAGAGACAGGATCGGTTCTAAGGTATGCTGTTCGTTACTGACAACAGAGCTAACTTGCCATAGAGCTGTTAGAAGGAGGTGTTTTCTGGAAGGTAGCAGATACGTGAGCAGAGTGGGAAGCAGTCTGTCCTAAAAGCAGCCGGGAGATCAGGATACATCAGTTGCAGTCAACAGGAGTAAGCTGTTAGTTAGTGAGTGGTGCATTCCAACAGGATACAAACGGGGCCAAGCTGCTCATTATAAGTGGATTGCTCTTTTGGATAAAGAGTAAGGACCATACAAGGTGGGTGTTTATTTAAGTATAATAACTCTAAAGGAAAAAAACACATTTTAAAAAGGTGCAATTAATTAGAAATAATAACTTACCGTTTTTATATAAACCAGTATTGTACAGTTCTTAGAATTTGACATTTGTCATTCTAATTTCATAATAATTTGTAACAATTGTATGACATTATAAGTGACAAGTAATTTCAATACACAGTTGAAAAATATTTGCAAATCAAAATTTAAATAACAAAGAGTTTTCAAGTTTTATAATTTTTACAATTCAATTAAAAATAGAGTAGCCAGTACATAACAATATATAATTGCAATTATTTAAATGATTTGCAGCACCAAACTTGCTATATACTTCTTAATGTTACTGAAGAAATAAACACTAACCTTCTGATAGTATCTCTTGTACCTGAGTTTTATCCCAGCTCCTACTGGATGCTAGTCAGCAAACACCTCCTTGGTTGTTCACCACCAAATAAAAACTCGTTGCAGCTCTTTGACCCCCTTATTGTGTGGGTAGACAGTTCAACAGTATACCACAAACACTCACTTGCACTTTTTTACTGGTTTCGAAGTAAAATATTACTTTAAATGGCTTCAAACAATTTTGAATTCTATTTTGAATAATACTTGTAACCCACAGTCAAATTTGATCGTAAAGAATACTATATTGCTATTACGTATCAAATATTCAATTATTGTTCTTCACAATTAATGGGAATTTAACCCTTAAAGTGATTTTTTATCGCCGATTATAAATTCAAGTTATTTTTACTACTTCATGTAAACAACCACCCTGGTTGCCTATTACATCCCACCAGTTAAAACATACAACTGTTATATCACATGATGCCCATTGGTTATCTGGCTATTATTATTAAATTAAATTCGTCGTTCATACAGCATGCTGCATTACACTCAAACAGACATGTTAGGTTATGTCGTTATAAACAACAAAGCATATATTTAATAGTACTATATTGCTAGCGCGTGTAAGTGGGGAGGTCCACTGTAAGTAACTCATACAACCAACTCTTTTACACACTTGGTGAGCTGTGCGCAAGCGTTGTCCGCGCAGTGGAGAAGTGGTCAAGTTTAAAATTCGTTTCTAAAGGCGGAGTTTTAATTCTCAGGCATGTGCACGGGACGCGTAATACTCAGAGTGAGACTATGTCGGCGCCGTAATGTTTTCGCCCGTTCCCAGACCCTACTAGCAATATAGAAGTAAAAATATATGCAACAAAGGGAGCTAGCACTGTCAAAATAATAATCATAATGGTGTAACAAATCAAGTGGACATTGGTTTTTGATTCATCATGTTATATACTGTTTGAGCCTTTCGCGGTTACTCGAATTATTCTTCTTAACATAGAAGTTCGGCTTAAACCGCGTAGTATTTTTAGATAAACGCCCAGCATTCTCGCGCGCGATGGCCATGCTCTTTGGTGGCTCGTGTTGTTTGAGTATCTTGAGAACGAGTATGCTTAGGCAGATTTGGCCGTTTTGCTGTATGTGCATCCATATTCACTAACGTTACGTATGACTGTCACTCTGATGATGCAAGCTGCTAAGAGACTTTTGTTAATTAAGAAAGCAGTGACCAAATTTTGAAAACAAAAATGTGTTCACTAACAATGGAAATATTTTTGTAAAGACAAACAGTAAAATTAATAAAGTGGTTTCCTTAAATGATCTTCGAAATATTTAATAACGTGCATTTCAGCAGATTAAACTCGTGTTTCGAACTCAATTTCAGTTTTACGTATATTGCGTTAAATTGCTAAACTTGTTGATTTAGTTTATTGCACATAAACATTTTTTAACACACTTTGCGCTGAGTTATAACCTTGTAAACCGGGTGGTTATATTGGAACATTTTAGCGGACAAGAATTTAATTATAAAAAAATATGTAGTAGAAAGTCTTATTAATTTTTAAAAAATTAGGTCTTTTAGTCTTTTTGAGAAACATAATTTTTATGTAAGAGATAGAATAAATGATGATGCAAGGCATTTTTCTGAATAATATATGCGGCGATTGTATTTTATTTTTTTACATAAAAAAAAAGAAAAAACTGAGAAAGCAGACAAAGGTTTTAAACGAATCAGGATTTCTAGTATACCTATATTTTTGTTTAATAAAATGATGGTCAATTAAAAAGTTCTAATATAACCACCCTCTGTTGAAGTTTGTAACTCGGCAAGCATTATAAAAAAAGGTTATATGCAAATTCCCCCGTAATTTTCGGGGAGATACCACGCCTTAAAATATTAAACCGTTTTTTTCAACACCCTGTGTAGGTAAAATTTAGATAAACTGAATTATATCGTTCTCGAGCCAAAACGGCACATCAACTAGATATAGATTTTTTTATTTTATCCGCAGCTCACATCTACCGAGTGTTTCACTTAACATAGGGAAATAGCATGGGAAATCGCATATATGCAGATTCCTGCTTGCCGCTTGAATTGATGGATTGATAGTAGTATCAATCGAAAGAAAAAAAAATGCACTTTACTTGATACTTGTTGGGGAGCCTCTCAGTTTTCCGTTATGTTTGGAAAATTCCTGATTGCTAGTTCGCCTTGGACGTTAATGGACTGTATTGATTTTCTTTACTAAATTATACACACGTTGAAAGCAAAGTAGGTAATTTATTGCCATAAATTAACACACAAACATTTGAACATTTAAACAAAGAATTAGCTTTCGCGGTGTGGACCGGTTCGCGTGCTGCCACGTTGACAGAAGGAACGTAAGTGAAGCGGCGAGGCGAAGGCCCGCTCAAGTTCTAGAATGCGCATAGTAAATACGCCACTGCAAGCGAGGCGGTACAATTTTATGAAACACTTAACAATACTACTTTACTTGAATTTGTTGCTTATTTAATATACAGTGAATTTATTTTAATGGTTAACATACCCACACAGCAAAATATTACTATTTCTTTACTACGTTGTAACTTCAGAGAGTTCCTTAATAGTTGCGGATGTCGCAGTTTTCCTTACAATTTAGTAACTAGGAGATGGCTGTTATGTTACCACAAATTGTAACGTTACTGCAGATAGTGAGGAAATTGCCGCAAAATTGTCAATTTGTTGCAAGAAAATAGTAAAGGAATTGTTAAAAGAAAGTCACCTTGTAGTGTGGATATTGTCAAGAAATAGTTCATACATTGTAAGGAACTAGTAGATCGATTCTCACTTTATAGTAAAGAAATTGACAAGATATAGTTAATTTATTGTAAAGTAACAGCAAAAGAATTGTTAAAAGAAAGTCATCTTGAAGTATGGAAATTGTCAAGAAATAGTTAATACACTGTAGGCTAATAGTAAAACAATTGTCACTTTATAGTAAAGAAATTGACGAGAAATCGTTAATTTGTTGTAAAGTAACAGTAAAGGAATTGTTACAACATAATCACTTTGTAGTATGGAAATTATCAAGAGATAGTTACTGCATTGTAAGGAAATAGTAAAACAATTCTAACTTTATAATCAAGAAGTAGTAAATTTGTTCTATAGGAACAATAAGGAAATTGTTAAAATGTAGTCACTTTTTCGTAAGGAAATAGCTATATTATTGTAACGAAAATGTAATTTACGGAAGAATGCTCATTTACTAGTGCCACAACTACAAGTCATAATAATACAAAATGTATTTATTAATTCCAAACTTTTACATCCTTAATATATTGTATTATACTATAAACTAAACTAATCTAAACTACAACTAGATTATTAACCTTATTTGCTAAAACGAAATATATTTTTTCTGGGTTAATTAATTAGAATGTTAAGATTTTGATGATGTCATCATCTTCTTCAGTGTACTTACTTTACAGTCTGGAAATTCCAGAGCACAAAAACGTTAAGATTATAATTAGTTAAACCAGAAAAAAATTGTAGTAATTTTTTAAAAACTGAATTGCAGCAGACCCTGGGTAGCCTGAATCAGTTGGCAGTACTGAAGTGCATTGTCAGTCTATATCAAATTCGAGGTTAGTAGGTTACGATTTCTTTGTCATTTGACACACACTGACGCAAAACTTAACCTGTAAATCTCGATTTTGACATATACTGACAATACACTTCAGTACTGCCAACTGATTCAGGCTATCCAAGGCCTGCATTAATTCAGTTTATAAAAAATTACTCTGTATATAAAACTAAGTAACATATTACATTAAATTAACCTATAAAACTACCTATATACCTATTATACATTTGTACATTTTTTTGTAGATTTATTTTTTGAGCGGATCCTATCTCCCGCACGGCGTATCCAAACTTTAACATACCCCAGTACAGAAGCTTCTGTGGCGTTGGGATGCAGTTTTTTTGTTGCAGCTGAAACAAAAGAATTTTATTAGAATAAAAACGATATTAAAAATATCCGTAAAATATATTCGGGTATAGAACTGACATATTACAGAATTAAAACAATGCCATGAAATTAATTTGCAACGTAGTCAATTTGAAATTAATAAAAAATTGGTAACAATACGAAAAATTTAAATCTTTTAAGATTTTAAATGCCTTACCACTCTAAACAGAGCTTGTGTAATGTAATATCTATTTATTGTTCTCAAGTTTTGAACATTATAGGAAACTAAAGAAAAGAAAGAAATGAGAATAACGATATTTCCTTCTTTGGTTGAAAAAGTAAATTTATAAATGCTTACAATAAATGATTCGAAGAATTTTCATATTTTGCAGTCGAAGCTTGCCATTTTTGCTCCTGTCCATATGACAAGTCGTGCACCTTCATCAGAAAAAAGCTTAATGAGCATTAGTTTTGTGCTTTTTTCAATAGTGTCTCCGCCCACGCAGCACAAATGTGACAGCTGTAATTATTAATAATTAATTAATAGAAACAAGCACACTATCACAAAATAAATTAGAAGATTAGAACAGTACGTATTGAATGTTGAAAGTAAAATAATTGAAACCATGAAAAAACTAATACTATTACGTTACCAAGATTGTAGCGTTTCCCGGTGTGTCTAGAAACTGCTCCAAAACCATAATTTCCTCCACTGTAGTCATGGGTAGTTTTGGTAGCATTGAATTTTCATTCGGAGTCTCAGGACTATTTCGGCGAAGCTCAATATTATAGATATAGTTTTCCATACCATCTATTTTGTTTTCCAACTTTATAACAATTTCGGTTAAATTTTTTATTGCTAAAAAAGATAATTTACCTATGAAATGGTGGTTATAATTATAATATTAATCATACCATCTAATAATTCTGCATTTGTAGTATCCTCCTTGCTGCTGCCTTCTAGATTCTGAAGATACGAGTAGCTCTCGTGGTTTGGGAGGTTGGGCGTTTGAGACCGTTGTGTTTCAGTTCCAGTTACTGAAGGTGGGGTGACAGGATAATTTTGGAGTGGTTCATGAGAATGTAAATTGTCGGTTAATGGATTTTGGGGTAAATTATCAGCCGTAAACAAAGTCTGCAATGGATTTATGGAAAAAAAAGGATGGTTTAGGGGGAACTGGAATCATAACACATTTCAGCCTCGTTCGCGACTCTTTTTGAGTTTCTTCAGATTCTGTGCTGCTAAGGTCGGATACATCTAATAGCTCAATAGCTCTTTTATTGGCGATATTGTATGAAGCTGAAATAAGTAAAACGTTTTGTATTAATATAATTTGTATATTTCTAATATTGTGTAAATACTCACGATATTTTCTTGGTTCGCCACTGGCATTCCGAAACAGGCGTATAGAGCATTTTTGCCACCGATCATCTTTAGGGATTTTCTCTCGAATGCATTTGGTTTGTTCTTTCAATGGCCAGTAACATAGTTGGTGGTTTATCAACCAACTTTCTGGCATAGCCGAAACAGTATTTGTTGCCGGAAATTCGACAAGAACGTACATTCTGAAATTAAACTAAAACCAATTTACTGTAATTAAACCTTCCTTAAATTATTTGTGGGGCTGTCAGCAAGTAAAACTTAAATATATTTATAACAATTCAAAAAACTGATAGTAGTATACATTTTTTTTATAACTATTTTAGAAGACTATTAAGTCATTATTAAATAAGCATGATTTTTGGTTATAAATAATAGTAGATTATGTTATTAGGAGTAAAAGTGATACTTTATGTGGCGAAGCTGAAGTTTATTTAGCCGAACGTTAGTGAGGCAAATAATTCAGCTAAACAACATAAAGTCACTTTTACTCCGAATAACATATACTATTTTATCCGCAAACGTATTCAGGTAAATTTCATTAAAATGAATTAAAAAAAAAGGATACATCGGCCGGGAATCGAACCCAGGCCACCCGCTTGACAGGCGAGCACTGTACCCCTACGCCAACCTCTGTTGTTCAAATAACGCGCTACTGTAATGATATATGAACATACTGAATCACCCGTGCTAATAGCACACGGCCACAGCAGCTGTCACACCATAACCCAAGGCGACATATGCTCCGATCCGCTGCTTAAAGGTTTATTTAAATTAAAACTTTTTCATACTCTTTTTGAAAATAAAAGCCGGCTTACGATCTAAGTCTAAAAATTAGCAAAATTTTAAGCCATCATACAATTTAATCGGTCCAGTATCTTCGGAGGAGATAGCGCACAAACATAGAAAGAAAGAAAGAGAGCAACAATTTTGTGTGCTTAGGCAGATAAAGTACGCAAAAGTCGCTATTTTATCTGCTTAGGCAGATAAAGTGACACTTTTACCTTGTCAATAAAGACACATAAGTTGTCACTTTTGTGACGTTTGCGGATAAAAAATATTTTGTTGTAAACATACTTTAATTTTAAATTGATTTTTTTTAAATATACGTTTCGCCAGTTATGTTGGCTTCATCAGTAAATTTAATAAAAGATTATAAAATTAGCAGTTGTTAACAAATCTGAAAAGAGAAAAATAGGATTAGCCAAAAAGTATGGTTTTCCTTTAACTTGCATACCTACGTAATGAGTAGTTTAAATTTGGATTTAGTTAAACATTTTTTAAAAGTTTCTATTAAAAATTCATGAAAGAATGCATTATTCATGATAATACATATTTAATATAATTGAACCAGAACGCCTTAGCAATTCTGAATGCAGGAATGTAAATGAAGTTGATAACAGCATCTTAAAAATGTCGTTTAACTAAATCCAAATTTAAACTACTCATTACGTAAGTATGCAAGTTAAAGGAAAACCATATTTTTTCACTAATCCTATTTTTCTCTTTTCAGATTTGTTAACAATTGCTAATTTTATAATGTGTTATTAAATTTACTGATGAAGCCAACATAATTGGCGAAACGTATAATTAATTATATTATAGTATGTTTACGAAAAATAATTTTTATTGATAATCAAAAATCATGCTTATTTAATAACGTTGTGACTTAATAATCTCCTAAAATACTTATCAAGTTTAAAAAAAATCATATAATTTTGAAAATTTTTAAATCGTTTTTTTGTTTATTTTTGTTTATTTTTTTAATGTTTCTATTTTATTTGCCATCTGTACAATTACATTTAGCAAATTTTGTGATAATGTAAGAGTAAATGACCTGTAGAAGAATACTAGTAGCATTCTTCAATAGCATTTAGCTTTAGAGCTAGGTGTGTCTTAGGGACAAAACTTACAAACTAAAACTTTCGACTAAAACTTAATACTACATTTACATATACAATTAGTATAAATAACTCGGAATTTTACTACATGCCATCTGCAATTGTATGGAGAAGTGGCAGAACTAAATAAGTGTTATCGACCATAAATATCTTAAAACATTTATTTTCTATTTCTTGCAAGGAAACACTAGATAAATCTTTATTTAAATTAGAACAAACATTTATTCCTATTAATTTACTATCACAAGGATTTTCGAAATAGCTCTTCGTATTTTCAAAGTGTTTTCCCATTACATGTATTTCTTTAAATGCCAAATCAGTTAAAACATATTCAAACAGAAAGTATGTGCCATTTTTTAACAAAATGCAATCATCTGCAGAATTTCCACAAAAATGGAAATTTTTGTATAGAAAGCTTTTATGAGCAGTTAATCCTTGATTATTTAACAATTCAAATGGACGCTTCGGAATGAAACAATGATCTGCTGTAAAATTCTCAGTGTCTCTTTTTAAATTTCGAGCTTCTTGAATACGATTATAAATCTGTTCGAGGGGTTTTTCATGTTTTTGCAACAGCTTTTTAATAGCTTTCTTAAAATTTTCGCAAGGGAATGCGCTAAATGAATCTAAAACACCATAACGATTTACGTCGTCTGTTAGATGAATTAAATTATGGACGTTGTATGATACCTGTGCCTTTCCATATAATGTGGGAAAAACACTAACAAAATAATTTAATAATTCTTTTGCATAAGCCATTTGCTTATCACAAAAATTCGGTGATAATAATATTCTAATGGAACAACACAGGGTCAAAAAATGAATGTAGATTTCTGCTGTTACAACGCCTTTTAATGTATAAACTCCTGAGTAAATTAAAAATTGCCGAAACTCTGTTGCTTTCCATCTATCTACTTCACCTAAACTACGTGGTTTTCTACAAAAGTCTCTAGGAACTTGGCATTGCAAACTTAAAAGTTTTTCAGAAATTTCTGATATTTTTTGGGAATTTAAACGTCCATGGAATTTATTCGAAATCCATAAATTTATAAGTTTCTTCGTAACCCCCAAACAAACTAAGTGCATATAATCTAAAGGAAAACTGGTCACCATTCCGATATCTAATTTTTCCAGAATGGACAAACCTCGATGGTGTTTGCTTTGGTTTTTTATTAAAAAATCTTCATTTTTACGTAGTATGGCTCCTGTTTCGGTAAACGACATTCTATTATCAATATAATCTCCTTCAGTAGTACATTTACCGCAACCAAAATGTGCGTTGTGACCTTTTGTCGAAGTTATAAATGATTTCGCAGAAGCATCACAAATAAAAGCCCTAATACTAATTTCAATAGATACATTTTGAAAAGTACAACCTTTGTTTTTAAAGCTAAATATTCTTCTACCAAACCTTCTAGAAACTCATTTGCGTTAAGTGGCTTTTTTGCACCATGATAGATTCCAATTATGAAAGGAGAACTTTTTATTTCATGAATATTTCCCAAAATGGGCCATAATTGTCGGTTTGTACTTTTTGTAAGTGGTAAGCCGTCAATATTTATATTCAAAGAAATTTTCTGTGGTATGTTATTAGAAACACAGTTTTTGGACAAAGTATCTAAAATTCCATTTTCAATACCTATATGGCAATATTTTCCTGGATTAATAAGTATAAGGTTGGCAACTTTCTTAGGGGTACTTAAAAGAGTCCTAGCATCAACGGGCAGATTATGGCCGTGTCTTTTTAGAATTTTTAAAAGTGTGCTAAGGCACTGCTGGTTTACGTTAAATTGCAGGGCCCACTCAATTAAATCAGTTTTAATATTACTTGAAAAAATGGCATCGTCTTCTTCATCACAAGAATCCGAATGGTTGCTTGAAATACAGTTTTCAGTTATAAAAATATCAGAATTGGACATTCCATCTACATGCAAGTCTGAGTCACAGGAAAGTTCTGATAATGAAATATTTGAACGGGGGCGGGTGGAAGTTAGATTATCACCACTAATTGCAGAAACGTTTACAATATTTTCTACTGCCATTTTTAGACGCCTCTGACGCTGTCGGCTACTTAATTCTTGCCACCCTTTATACATCTTAAAAAGTTGAAAATAAAAAACGACTTGCCTTCAGTATCAATCGGAGATCGCAAAGTGTATGAAGCTTTTGCTTATTGCGACTGTAGAACTGCACACTGTTCACTGATGAATAAATCGCTTGTGAGAAAATTACGGACACCGTAAATTCAATAAAAACGTTTATTAAACAACACGCTCCGAAAGCCAACCTCTCCAGCTTACAGTTTCTTAAATTCTCCAAATCGTATATGTATCACTACTTAACAGGAAACCACTGACCATTTCCCACATCTGGTTCAAATTCAACAAACGACTTGCCCTACAACAAAGACACCCAACCCTTAGCACTTAAGACTGACGGCTGAGTTGTTTATGGTCTTCCTCTACTGTAGGCACAAAAATTCCATTGTATACAATGCAAACGCTCATAATACATAAATAAGCTACTAATGCTCTTAAATATAACACGCTGTTGAAGAACTTCTTACAAAATTCAGGAAACGCATGTAAAGAAATAATCCCCCTTGGAAGGGTGTTACAGCTCACCAACTTATTATTAAGGAGTTGAATATTCAACTAACATTATTGTTATAAATATTTTACTTTTAATTTTTTTTATATATTTGGGCGATTGTATTTATTTCCAACTTTCTCTTCCTGAAATATGCCCTGCTTGCTATTAGGCATCCAATTGTAGGTACCCGATGAAGCTAATTCCCAGAATCGCATTTGAAATAAGTAATTAAACATTCTCCTATACCTACTTTACCTGAAATATTACAATTTTAAAGAAGCTACTTCTAAACCTAGGCAAATTTGTGTTACAAAGAAGAGTCGTTGCCATTGGTATACTAGCAAGTAGATATAGTTAAAGTACATTGTTCCCTGACGGCAACTTGTGTTTGTATTTTCAGCTGTTTAATTAAAGTTTTAGTAATAAACAAATTCGGTTCTTGCACAACATCTTTATTCAGCATACGTATGTGGTCAATATAATCCATTACATAAAACCCACACACACGCGCCAGTGTTTTTTGAAATCATTGCAGCAGTCTGAATAAGTACCTACTGACTCTTTTAATTTTTATGTTCAAGCAGCCGTTTTGGAATTACGCATCTGAAATTCTTATTGAAATTGAACTTGTAACTTAAATATAAAATAGTTGTTTACATAACACATAGAATATTATGAAGGAGCTATATTAAAGCTTGATACGTAGTTGAGAGCTTTAAGAGTTATGTATATTTTTTGTACAACGGCGATTATAACATTTTAAGGCAGCTTTATTTGATGTTTTTCACAAATACAAAATCATTACCGATAGAAATTGATTGACAGAGAGGTGCGGTAAAATATTAACGTACTCATGTGGATGTGATAATAGTATATTGTAATACTAGTGTGGAAATAATGCCATTGGAAAACGCATCTGAGAGATGGAGCACGTGTGCTAACGAGTGTTCCATTCACATAAGTTTTCCAATGGAATTGCCACATGTGCGTTACATATTATTTTTCCTACAACGGCTTCGTCGCATTGTACACGAAATATTTTTTTTTTTCAATTTGACATATATAAAAAAATGGCATGTCAAAACAAATTGACACTTGTCAGTTTTAACCAATCACATGATTATCACTTGACATTAGAGTGCAGAAAGCGTTGAAATAAGATTGCAGAAAATGGTCATTTTCTGCACGCAAATGCATGCGGAAAGTGAGTATTTGCTGCACCAAAGTAAGAAAAAATATTAAAACACTTGTGCGTTAAAACTGTCATTATGCCATAAAAATGAGTACATAATTTGACATTTACGTCACCGGAGTGCAAACAATTTATTTATTAATAGGAATTGCCATAAATCACAATCGAAATAAATATTGAACGAGACCACATCGAGCATCAATAGAATATTCCAAACCGTTTCTAAAATTTAGAAATATAAAAAAATTAAAACTTTAACATACCCCGATCTCGAAAACTACTCAGTTTTGGATGCATTGTTTGAAGTCTTTTACTTATTTTTAGATGATGCATTTGTGTCTAAATGGCCACAGAAAATAATAGCATAAACGTTTCATTAAAATTCCATTTCGTTTAGTTGTAAATTTACAGATATTAGTAATATATACCATTATATACTTGCTGACTGAACGTCAATTTGTGATAATGTTACCTATATCGGCAGTAACTGAATAGGTAATAAATAGTCAGGCAGTAATAAAGAGATTGTAACATTACTGTTTACCGTTGGAAAAATAGTAACGTTACAATTTTCTTACGGCACTCTAGTAACTAACAAGTAACATCGCAATTGGTTTACATTTATTTTCAGACTTTTATGTATATGACTATGTCTTGCGGACTAAACACTAACTTGTCGTAAAGTTACTACTCGAAGTAACCGAATACGTATTAAATAGTCAGGCGACCGTTAGCAGCTGTAAAATAGTAAAGAAATTGTAACATTACTCATAACAAAGAGCATATAATGAGTTGCTCTTTGCTCATAAACTTAAGAAATCAGTAACGTTACTATGTTTTTAAGGCAATCTGGTAACAAAATAGTAACATCACAATGGGTTTACGTTTATTTGCAGACTTTCATGTATATGACTATTTCTTGCCGACTGAACACTAATTGGTTACTACTCACGGTAACCAAATAGGTAATAAATTGTCAGGCGACAATTAGCAGCGGTAAAATACTAAAGAAATTGTGACATTACTTATTACCGTAAGAAAGCAGTAACGCTACCATTTTCTTACGGCAATCTAGTAACAAAACAACAACATCACAATTGGTTTACTATAATTTGCAGATTTGCAGGCACGTGACTATTTTTTGTCTACTAGATGCCAATTTTCTTGCACCTTACAACAGATAAGTAACATAATAGTAAATAAATGGTAAAATAACAATTATCAGCCCGTTGCATTGTAAAGAAATAGCACCACTACAATAGAATCGTAAATAAATAGCAAAAAAATAGTAACTTAACTACAATTTGTAGTCAATTTTTGCTGTGTGGGATAGCAGTTTCGTTTCTATGCCAGCATTTAATGATACAGGTCACTTCCATAGTTACCAATGAAATCAATAGATTAGAGCGTTTATTATACGAGTTAACATACGAATTAGAATTAGGTACTTGCTAATAAGAAACTTTAATTTTGTTACAGGAATGTAGGTATTCTTCTAAAAAGTTGATAGGTAGAAACAACTTGTGTGTTGTATTGTTTCTTCAGTGGTATATACTAGGATAACTTTTAATTGTCTTTTTGATAAGTAATAATTCCTCTGTTAACTCTTAAAATACACGCTCTAATATATTGGTCTCATTTGTACCTAACCATGGAAATGACCTGTATGATTAAATGGTAGCATAAAAACGAAACGCTTATGTTAACCATTAAAATAAGTTCGCTTAAATACTGTAATAAATATTTTGCATTTTATTCACAAAAAACAGACCAGCCATGGTCAAATTTGTTTATGCCAAAATAAATGTTATTTTCTGTCAGTTATCAATTCACGTATTTAGCTAATCACTATGAACTAGCAACCCAGTGAGACAAATGCCTCATTTAAAAAAACTAAAAGACCGTTTTTCAAATAGAACGCGTATTAAATAAAAACTGTACCCAGACCTGAAAGGTTTCAAAGTGGTACGCCGCATCGGAACATTCTGGAAGCTGTCAAAGTGGTTGCCTAACCGATCGAGGTTTTAAGGCGCAGAGGGTCGCAGCTCCGTTTGGCTGCTGAAACAGCGTACTGACACTTCCGGTTTTCGAGAAATCACGTGATTTCTCGAAAACCGGAAGTGTCACGTGACTGAAATTCGGTTCCTGACCTGACATGACCATTCCAAATATATAACTTTCATATCTTTTTTCTCTATCTCTTACGGTTTAGCTGCTGAAACAGCGTCCCGGACAGACAAAACAGCGTCCCGGACAGACAAGTCTATTAGATAAAGGATAATAATGTTGACTATTCAACTCACTTGTCATCTATCAAAAATTGACCAATAAAAAAAAAGATTTGACCTCTTTGCGCCAATAAAAATGAACTATATTGACAATTTTCACTAGTGAAAATAATCGACAATTTTCACTAGTGGTATAGTAAATTTTAAAAAAAAATGTGATTTTTATTAGAAAAAGTCAATATTTGTGTTCCGTTACTATAGAAATTGCGTAGTTTGTTGCTAGATTTACTGAAAACTAATTTGAAAAAGTAGTTTGGTTCATTGAATAGTCTCTCGAATGCCATTCTTAGTCAAAGTTAAGTAGAATATTTTTGCGGTGGTATCATTACTCATGTCCATTGCGCTAAAGATTAGGACTCGTGCTAGCGCACTCGTCCTAATCGAACCTACGCGCAATGGACATTCGTAATACAACAGCAAAAATATTCGACATAACTTTGACTACTCATGGTATTATAAGTGAATATTCTAATGAAGAGAGGGTATTTATTATCAAAACATTTTACAGTGGCGTCAGTTTACGCACAGTTGATTTATTCTTGGTTAAATTTAATAATCGACCTATTCCATCTATATCAACAATTCACAAGATTGGGAAAAAAATTTAAACTACAGGCAAATTTTTAGCAAGTACTCAAAAAGTTCTTCATTCTGCTGTAAACAATAACTCAAACTGTTATAAAATGCCTGCCTTACCTTGGCGAACTGTCTATCTGTGATTAGCCTACACTTCGCAACGATTGCTTCCCCAAAGAGTCAATATTTGGGTAGCGTTTTCTGTAAATTTTGTTTTTCAGATGACCCCACAAAAGACGTCGCATGGTGCCAAATCAGGAGATCTTGGTGGCCAGTTGATAGTACCACCGCGAGCAATGCAGCAATTAGGAAAGTTGTCACTTAGATATTCCCTCACATTCAAACCATAATGCTCTGGACAGCCATCATGCTGAAACTAAATCTCCTGATTTTCACCTGCAATTTCAAATATGATAATTTTTGTTTTTATTATTTATTTGGCTGCTAATTTCTTAAGAGAATTAAATTTAAAAATGTAACTACATTTTTAATTGCTTTTATCAAAATGTCAATGCGAACTTGACCGGGGACTGTTCAAATTATACAGGTAACTGATAAACCTAGCTGAAAATAGCAGATTGAAAGAAGAATTCGTACATCGGATTCAAAAATAAAAAACTTTTACTCAAGCACCTAACATTGAAGTCGTTTCTTCTTTTAATCCGCCGTTTTCAAATAGGTATCAGTCACCTTTCAAATGTTAACAGCCAGTGATGAAGACCTATTTGATATTTTGATTTAAAATTTAGCTATATTTTTTAAGTATTTTCGATTTTAGCCAACAAGAAATGCTCAACTTCCGCCATTTGCATCATCATGTAATGCCCTTTAATAAACCTCAATGGAATTTGATCCTCAAATAGTTAATTAGGAAGTAAATATTTGAATGCCCTTTAATTTGCATGGGATTTTCTGTTTCGTCCACCAATGCAGCACCATGTATATTTTAATCTTGGCTTTGTAGTCCGTTCTCTTCTGTTTCTGTAAAGTAGGTCTTTTATAGACTTGTAGACCGAAAAAGCAAATAGAAATCAACTCATTTAAAATGGCTACTGTGAACAACTATTCACGTAATGAACATAGTTGTTTATTACAATCTATGTTTTAATACAATTGTTGATATTGGGCATTTGCGAAAATTAAACGGTGATATATCTACCATTAATGAATTATTAATGAGATTATTTATCGTTATATGATTTTCGTTAAATAAGTTCAGACAGTACTGACAGTGGTTACCTATACCTGTAATACAAACAAAAATACGCAAAACTTCCCGGCTACCAGTGATGTGTCTGGTATGTATTGTACCTCTAGTGTGTGTGACGGCATGTGCAACATAGGGAAACGTCAGTGGTAAATTCTGCGAAGGATCGAAGATGTGTTTATATGGCTTATACCGTACAGTAATGCTTTGTTAGCCCGGGCACTTTTCATACTTGAAATGCATTAATTTACATCGTTCTGCCCAAGTTATGGTTATCTTGTAGTGTACGACGCCCACTTACTACTGTTCCTAGAGCCAGTAATGTAGGTGGGATTGAAATTTGACAATATTTTTTGTACAACGGTACGAATTCCTGTGTTATGTAAAAAATGTGTGTAGACCGTAACAAGAGGGTTAATTTATCTCTCCTTGCAATATTACTGGCTCTAGGTACGGTAGTTCAAAGTGGGCGACGTACACTACAAGATTACCTTAAGTTATTTTATCGATTAGGATTCCTCAATCTATAACAAAACTTAACAAACCTTCCTACATTGCATATACCATCACACACACTATATGACAATACTTTATTAATAATATCTAATATTTCAGTTCACAGCATCTGATGGAATAGCGACAAGATGTCTTTTTCTGCATCTGTAGAGACACATCAAAGACTTCAGGTATAAATTTACAGAATTGCCACTTAAACATGAGAAACGATTGTTAGCGGTCATAAAATACTTTATTATTGACTTCTTTAATAAGACTTTTGTTTTGATTAAGATTTACTAGTTTTTGACAACGCACTGAAAATTTATTTATTGATTTTCAGTTTAATACTAAACTAGTAATTTTAATCATAGTAAGTCTTTTGACCATGTTATTTGTTATTATTCTTTTGCAAGTACAGTCACGTTCATTAAAGTGTTGTACAGAATTTGTGCATTGTGAATATAAATTAATTACACAAAGTTCAAAAAAGTATTGTATATACAAATATTTTGAAAGAATACGTCTAGATCTACCTAGTTAATGTTATAGTGTGAGCCTTTGTTGAGTAACAATACAACTACCAATAAATTTAGAACTATTCCTGTATAACACATTTTTGAACACCACTGTACATTACATCTGACATCAAATAAGTAGAATATGAAGGTAAAACGATTATTACCCTAATACCATAAAAAAGATTTATAATATTGTTTCTGGCAGATTTGCTTGCACTTATACAGTATACAATATATGTACATATCTCATCAACAATTTAGAATCCTTTAATAGGTATTTTGAAAATAAAATTAAATCTTCAGTTTGGAATACATTGAATGGGTGTTTTTTTTAGAGGCGGAGAACTTTAAATTGAAATAAAATACAGAAACATGTTTTTAATATCCATGTAATTGGCTTTATTTGAAAGATAATTTTTTGGCATTGCTGTTTGAATATGATTTCGGGCATGTTACCGCGGCGCCTGGCACATACATAGCTTAATCTGGAGGTCCAATTTTCACACACTCTTCGCAGTAAATCAGGCTGTATTTCGGCAATAACACGTCGAATGTTGGCTTCCAATTGCTCAATTGTTTTCGGTTCTCGGTTGTTTTGAGGTTATAGTTTGGTTTGGCAATTCATCATGAATAGACTCGCGGCGGAGCAACGTTTGAAAATTGTTCAAATTTATTTTCCAGATTACCGCGGCGGTCACATGCCCGAAATCATATTCAAACAGTAATGCCAAAAATTATCTTTGAAATAAAGCCAATTTCATGGATATTAAAAACATTTTTCTGTGTTCTATTTCAATTTAAAGTTGTCCGCCTCTAAAAAAAAACACCCATTACTTAGTAACATTTTAACTGAAAATATAGCTAATCTAACTTAATCATATGGAAAACTTGTATAATTTGAAAAATAACTGGTACTTAAATTATTTTAAAAGAAATTATGATACCTATTCCATATAGTAAATTAAATAGCTTCAATTTTCATCAAG